>JAQJVL010003549.1:0-58944 GCA_035578905.1 Stictocephala bisonia | reverse complement strand
AAAAATTTGTGATTTTACAATTATTTGCCATTTGATTTCACTAGTCGGTTAAGGATAGGATTATGTTCGTCATGTTTTGTAGTCATTAGTCTGAAATTAATTTTTCCTGATGAAATATTTGAACAATTTCTACAACATACAGTAACTATCTGTTCTGAATTACTGGCCTAAAGTAGTATAAAAATAGAACATTCAGTTAGTAGGATATCATTTAAATCTATAGATGCAAAATTGGAGTAATTATTTTACATTCCATTCAAAATACTCGTATCTATGTACTATATTTAGATGAAAGACCCACAGAAGGACGAATTGTTAAACATTTGAGTTGCTGACTAGAACCCCAGACAGTCATAGAGTTTTATGAAAATTTCCTAGAGATGATATGCGTTGGTTTGAGGTAGATATCACGTTGTATGTAACCCAAATAGTTAAATGCATGACATTGGCAATATTTCCAAATATATAGTAACGTTATTTATATTCAAATTATTTCATTTTCAAAAAAGACCCATATATTTTATTGTAATAATTTGAATATATTTAAGTAACCAATTTCAACTCTATCTCAAGTTCAGTAACGTTATTATTGATAATTCCAAATTATATTGGCCGTTGCAAATTGACTACCTTGAATTATCAGACACGAAGATACAATAAAAAACACCTACCATGTCTCTAAGTTGAAATATCTGACAACAACAAAATAAAAAACCTTAACTAATTTAGCAGTAAACAAAATAATAATAGTAAGAACAAAAATTTAAAAAATTAAAAAAAACAAGAAAGGTTTTAATAAATATCGTGTATTATAATGAGTTAATAGTTAGTTTATGTATTAAGGGAGTCCACAGGAGGTTATAAAGAATTATTACACACTATCAGCTTTGTAGGGGATTAATATTAGTATTCGATAAACTATATTATTATTGTGTAGCAAATTATTTTAAGTGGACCTGTAAGGAAATATTAAAATAGTTAGAATGTATGAAATTTACAATTGCATTCTCTCACATAAATTATGGATTTATGTGAAAGATTACAGCATGTACCATGCTGAATGCTCTTTGCAATGCATGTAAAATATTTTACAATACAAATATTTGTAAATATAAACAATAATGTAGTATGGTTTAGACAGTTTCACTAAAAAGGAAGTAATATGGACTCCAATTTTTATTTTCCTAGCATTTAGTGTTATTTTATCCAAAGCTAGGAGGACCTTGGGTCTACTATCAGGATTGTCTATCATTGTTAACAAATTAGTAGTAATCTGTATAAAAAAAATTAATTATCTAGTTTATGTTTAAAGTTTCACTTACTGATAGGCCAACCTGCATTTCATTAGGATTATTATTTTTCACCTTCGAAATAACACTTATTTGCAGCACAATACAGAAATAAATTTAAAATGAGTTAGCTCAAAACAATTAAACGTGAATTGCTCCCATAAACTATCAAACATGTCTACGTATATTGTAAAGTAATTATACGTATATATGTTTGGTACACTCGTACATCAGAATATGTATAGTGACACTGACCACCAAACCCACAAATACACGTACAGTGGTAAAAGCCTTCACATACACTTACAGGGGTAAAGGACTCTTCTACCCAAAAATACACGTACAGTGGTAATAGCCCAGCCATATACAAACAGTGGCGGATGAATCTTACACCTACAAATACACGTACAGTGGTAAAAGCCCTCAAATATACTTACACGGGTGGAGGACTCTTCTACCCACAAATACACGTACAGTGGTAATAGCCCTCACATACACTTACAGGAATGAAGGACTCTTCTACCCATAAATACACGTACAGGGGTAAAAGCCCTCACATACACTTACAGGAATGAAGGACTCTTCTACCCACAAATACACTTACAGGGGTAAAAGCCCTCACATACACTTACAGGAATGAAGGACTCTTCTACCCACAAATACACGTACAGTGGTAATAGCCCAGCCATATAAAAACAGTGGCGGATGAATCTTACACCTACAATACACGTACAGGGGTAAAAGCCCTCACATACACTTACAGGAGTGAAGGACTCTTCTACCCACAAATACACGTACAGTGGTAATAGCCCAGTCATATACTAAGAGTGGCGGATGAATCTTACACCTACAAATACACGTACAGTGGTAAAATCCCTCACATACCCTTACCGTGGTGAATGACTCTTCTACCCACAAATACACGTACAGTGGTAAAAGCCCTCACTTACACTTACCGTGGTGAATGACTCTTCTACCCACAAATACACGTACAGTGGTAAAAGCCCTCACTTACACTTACCGTGGTGAATGACTCTTCTACCTACAAATACTACAGTGGTAAAAGCCCTCACTTACACTTACCATGGTGTATGACTCTTCTACCCACAAATACTACAGTGGTAAAAGCACTCACATACACTTACAGGGGTGAATGACTCTTCTACCCACAAATACTACAGTGGTAAAAGCCCTCACTTACACTTTCCGTGGTGAATGACTCTTCTACCCACAAATACACGTACAGTGGTAAAATCCCTCACATACCCTTACCGTGGTGAATGACTCTTCTACTTACAAATACACGTAGAGTGGTAAAAGCCCTCTCACATACGCTTACCATGGTGAATGACTCTTCTACCCACAAATAATACAGTGGTAAAAGCACTCACATACACTTACAGGGGTGAATAACTCTTCTATCCACAAATACACGCACAGTGGTAAAAGCACTCACATACACTTACAGGGGTGAATAACTCTTCTACCCACAAATACACGCACAGTGGTAAAAGCCCTCACTTACACTGACAGGGGTGAAGGACTCTTCTACCCACAAATACACGTACAGTGGTAATAGACCAACCATATACTAACAGTGGCGGATGACCCTTTTACTCACTCAATTTACGTATGGTGGTATTAACGAAATAATTGAAATAGGGATTGATATTCAAATTATATCTAACATTAAAATAATAACTTAATCGAGGTTTCTTTTCACGACTGGTCTTTAGGTTCCAGAATTTGATAGATTTTGGCATTTGTTGACAAATTTACTTTTGCACTCTCTAAGCCTAAACTAGTGTGTCTGACCATTTGTTTCTTTATATTACTGAGTGGCCATACTACCTTAATCTATGATATATTTTTAGATTAAGTGAAGCCCAATTGAAGTCTCTGACGCTGCAGATGCTCGAGAATCACTAAATATCATGCTTATTATTTAAATCTTAAAAATGTTTCCAGTAGTTTTAAGACGTCAATATCGACTTAATAAACTTAAAAGGCCCTTCAGTCACATTCACTGCTTTATTATTTTATTTTCATTTTCAACCCTGTGGCTTGAGGTGATAATCTAAGTCTTGAAATCTCGTAACTTGCATAGTTTTACTTTATGATTTATCTTGCAATATTGACCTAGTGGCCCAAACTCAAATAATGGGTGGAATTTCAGGATAAAAGATCGTCTGACAACCCAATAATAACAAAAAAATAATAAATAACAATAACAACATTAGGTATTTTGCTAGGTTAGTGATTAATACATCTGCTTTATATGCAGAATGTAAAAATATACCAAGGGTTCAAATATCGGTTTCTCTAAAAACTTGCTTGATGGGTTTGGACCCTTGCCTCTTAGCAAGTTTGTAGAATAAGTAAAAATGCTACTGGAATAAATAATAATAATAACAATAAAAACACTTTCTTAATAGTACCACATACTAAAAAAGGTGCCAAAGTAAGATGTCTGTTTTATTAAAATAATTATGAATAAATATTTATATAATACTAATATTTCAATATTTATATAATCACTAATAACTAATCACTATAAACTTTATAACTATTAATTTGGGGTTGGTTTTAAGATAGACTTTAAGAAACTGTTTATTGTCAACAATGGGAAACAAGATATTATTAGTAAAATGTATTGAACAAAAGATATGACTTCCAAAGAGGATGAACTCTGAGACATCTGCCAGTTGCAGTGATCAGCTCACTGAGTCCTTAATACAGAGATTTTAGGTCCCTGTAAATGACTTCCTATTACTTTGGTGTACTTCATTTCTTAAGATGGGGAAGTAAAACAGTTGATGTTGTAGTCAATTTGCTTTCCCAATTTCCCGAAACCCGATTTTTTTCCCTTAATAAAGTCATTACCTTTTAAAATTAAATTGAATTATTTGTGAAATTTTTTTAAAATATTACAAAATAATTAAATAAAAAATAAATTTTGAAAAAAAAAATAACATTTGAGTTTCATTTTAAATTATAAATTCAATAGAGCCATAAAAAAAAAATGTTTTAATAACTTCTCTAAACCCTCTATGTAAAAAAAGTATTTAAAAAATAGATGATAGGCCACCCTTAGATATTTTTTTCGAACAAATAAATTTTAAATTTTTTTAAAGGGAAAATGTATAAATTAAGTCAAATTGCTATGTCCCCTTAAAATATTGATATAATAATAACCAGTGTTAAAAAAAATTTTAAAAAATATGCAATGACGTTTTAGTTTTACTTATATTAAAAATAAGTTTTTTCGGGGGTCATTAAAAAAACAAAAGTACATCTTTTTTTTTCCGCTAAAAAAAACATCTAAATATCATGATTAAAAAGCTTTTTTTTTAAAAAATTTTACTTTTTTAAAGTAAAAAAATGTATTATTTTTAAAAATTTTTTAAATTAAATTTACCTAAAACAAAATCCATATTTTCAAGTTTTTTCCTAGAATTTAAAAATTATATAAAAAATAGCTAATACAGAATAAAAAAAAATTAATTTTAATTTGATAAAAATATTTTTAAATTTAAATTATTACTTGTAAATATATTTAATCATATTTTTTTATAAAATTAGGGTTTTATTTCGTTTTAAAAAAAAAAAACACTCAAGATATTTTTCTAGCTGACATTTTTTATTGTTGAAACCAAAACATTTTATTGGCTTTTGACAAGATTGCAGAGAAAACAAAAAA
The DNA here is from genome assembly GCA_035578905.1 of Stictocephala bisonia. Lineage (NCBI taxonomy): Eukaryota > Metazoa > Arthropoda > Insecta > Hemiptera > Membracidae > Stictocephala > Stictocephala bisonia. Next base: position 53,955 of record JAQJVL010003549.1, on the reverse strand, counting down.
ATTTTTATTGCAAAAAACTTTTTTTCCCGCTCAAAGAAAATAAAGAAAATAACAAAATTTTTCCCTAGTTTAATACTTTAAAATTTTACAGATGAGCCTATTCATAAATATTTTTTAAAAAAAAAAGTAATCTTCTGGATAATCAAATTCCCCCTACAGAAAAAATAAAATTATTAAAAAATATTATAAACGTCCAAACCCCCAAAAAAAATTTTTAAATTTCCCCTAAAAATAACCTCACGTTACCTGCCCTTCTTAAAATTTTCCCAAATTTTTAATTTGCCCCTTTTAATTTTTAATATTTTACTATAAAAATTGATATAAATACTTTTTTAAATAAACTTAAAAAAACTCCGGAAAGTATTTGGTTTGGGGTTAAATATTCAAATCGAAAATTGCAATTAAAATTGTTTTTTTTTCTAAATTTTTTTATTATTAATTAACGACTAGGTATAAAACCAGATAAAATTAATCTGAAGAAACCAAAAACCCCCTAAAACTCATTAAATAGGGTTTAAAAACTGTAAAATAGCTAAGTAAATAAATGGAGTTCCCTTTTAAAAAAAATTACCCCAAAAAACTTTTCCCCGGCTTAAAATATCACTTGGTTGAAAACTTTTTTAAAGTGTTGGGGGGCACAAAAAACCTAAACAAATGTTCTCTTTTTATATTTAGTTAAATGTCTGTATAAAACGGAGAGACAAATTTAAATTTGAAATTTTTGCTATTTTTTTGAAGTTTTTTCCTATACATTAAGTGATTTTTTTCCCCAAGGGGCCCTTAAAAACGTATTTTTTAAATTTTTTTAAACTTTAGTTTTTTTAAGGGTCAGAAAAAATTAAATAACTTATTTTCGTAAATTTTAACTAGCTATTTTAACCCCACAAAAGTTTTTTTTAAGTAAACCATTCCTGTCACACAATTGTCCCTAGTAAAGTAATTTATCAAAGGGGGTTTTAAGATGATAAATGTCTTTTTAAAAAAAAAAAAAAATGTCTCTTTAAAAAATATCCCATCCTTTTGGAACAGAGACCAGGGGGGATTTTCAAAATTTGGTGTCCCGCAAGGTCCATTATCGGGCCTCTTAATACAATCGCATTATTTAGTTTTATGGTTTCTTTGGCATGGCCCCCTACTAGATAAAAACTGAAATGTCCCCTGTTAAAGAAGTAACCTGAAGGAAAAAGAATGAAGTAGCAATCCCGGTTAGTTTAAAAACCGATAATTTCGTTTTTAAGTCCACATTAAACATACTCAGGGTTTCTTTCCTGAGTTACTTGGAAATTTGATAATTTTTAGTAGACTTTTTCTGAACATATAAAACAACTACCCGAATTTAACCAAACCCCATTCCTATATTCATGCAAAAATTCCCTGTTCACTTTTAAATTACATACGGATAACCGCAGGGTTTTAGGACCCCACGGAAAAGAAGTTGATTGTAATTTTTCAAGCCCAGTAATTAATGGGGGTAATAAACCTATAAGTTAAATTTTCACTTGTTGGAAAAATGGGTTTGTTTGATAAAAATTATTAATAACGTCTTTTACAAAAATTAAAAAAAATGTAAAAAAATTTTTAATGATTAAAACCCTTCCCAAAAGATATGTTTCATCATGTTGTGTCCTATCCCCTGACAATAAGAATTTTTTGTAACAAGTCAAAAGGTTTGGAAAAAATAAAAAATTTAATTTTAAAATTATTTTTATTATTTTAAATAGTAGTATATTAAGTTTGCTGTAATTTTACAGGGGTTTTTTTTATAAATGTTTGTACAACCTACCTGCATATATTGTTGTATTTTAAATTTCCCCCTACCCCCCACACATAATCCCCGCCCCAATGCGGGGTGGAAAGCCGGTGCCCCTGAGTCCACTTTTAAAAGACCATCTATTTGCTTTTTTTTCCCCCTTTTGTTTACAGCCAGGGGGCAACGTTCCAGAACAATCCCCAACATTAAGCTAACCAACCCACAAAAAACAAAAAATGACAAAAAACAAAAAAAAAAATTCATCTGGGCCCCCCAGATGATTTTAATTAGAAAGAGTTTTTAAAACTTGTTTTCCCCCCCGGAAAACCCCAGCTTGGGGGCCGTATTGATGAAATTCAAAACAAAAAAACCCCAAAAAATTTAGATACCAACAGAACCTTTTTAAAAAAATTAGGAAAGGTTTTACACAAAACAAACCCAACCCCCCCTTTCCCCCCATAACAATCACCTCAGTCCCCCCTAGGCATCGGGTTTTTGGGAACTCCCCCCCCACTCAAACGTGGGTTTTTCTTGTTTCGGATATTAATGCGTATTTTTTTGTTTTTTCAACTCAATTTAAACTACTCTAGATAAGTTCCAAAATAAATTATCTTTTGTAGCCATATTTTTGTTTTTGTTGATATACCAAATTTTTTTTATTTTATTTTTTTATATTTGATAGAATGTAATATTTTCTATACGTTGATAATAATTTTTAAAAATAGGAACTTATAGAGTTCACAAAAATCCCAAAAAAGTCCAAAAACTTGTTTCAGGGGGTTTTTTTATATTTGGGTAAAAGTTGAGATAATGTACATTTTTTTGTAGCCTAAATTTGGGAAGCTATGGTTTTTAAATGTCATCAAAAGATTTACTTTCGGGTTTTATACCCTGTCGAATCGTTTTGTTTTAAAAAACCCATTTTAAACGTTTGAAATAAAAAAAAAAATAAATAAAAACCTTTCATACCAATAAAAAATTGCAATACAATACTAAGAAGAATTCTTTAAACAAGTCATGGATATACTTTTTTCCCAAAGGTAAATTTACAATAATAAATTTTTTTAACCCGTTTTTTATATAGAATTTTTAAATGCCCAAAAAAAACTGGGAAAAAAGACTGTAAAATTTTAATTTTTTTTTTTGATTAGCAGTGCTTAGTTAAAACTAAAACGATTATTACTATTAAAAATTCAATTAAAGAATATGAAATACTTTCGAAATCAACAAACCGTATTTTTTTTGCTTATATAAACAGTTGAAACGTGATAAATTTGTACAGTTCTAGTTTAAAAATTTTCACATTAATAAGTATTGTTGTTAAAGTTATTTGTGTAAAAGGGAACCTTATATTTCAATAAAATTTCGTCAATGAATAAAAAAAACAAATTTTTCAATTAAAGGGAACGTTTTCTAGATACAATATCTTGTACGGACCCAAAACTAAAAACCCTTATAATAAAATACACGAAAAAAAAACCATACATAACTTTTAAAAAAAGGGCTTTCACCAATAGCCCCTCAGAACCACTAGCTTCATACCATTTTCCGCCAGTACCAAAGCTCTCAATTTCCAAACACCGTCAGCACAAAAAGCCAAACCCAAGGGAAATCCCCTCAGCACCAATGGCCGTCATTTTCTAATAGTCCCCTCAGTACCAACAAACCGCCCTTTCCAAAAGCCTTCGGTACCCCAAAAGTCGTCAGAAAACCAAAAAGCCGTAAACACTAATAACCGCCAGCACCAAAAAGGGCCCTCAGCAACCCCTACCATCAGTTAAAAAAAAGCCGTGAGTACCAATATCCTCAACACTAATAGCCATCAGCACTAATAGCCTTCAGCACCAGTATCCGTCATTACCAAGAGCCGTCAGCACCAATTGCTGTCACCCAAAAAATTTCCGTTAGCAACCCAATTTGCCGTTAGTAAACCCAAGCCCGAACGTACCAATATCTGTACTCACCAAATACCGAACCCTATTAATTTTAAACCCTCCCTTTTTTCCGGGTTTCAACACAAACCCCTTTTAAAAGTACGTAAAAAAATTAAACCAAAAAAAGCACCCCAAAAATAGAATTTTTCCCCAAAAACCCCTACTCACTAATAACCAAACGTATTAATAACCATACGTACCCATAATCTCACATATCATTAAACCTACATATCAATAGCCAATAACAGTGCTTACAACACCGTAGTCTATATAACGAATTGTAGTTACTGAACTTACTAAAAACTGTATGTACCAGTAAACGTATTACCAATACCCTTACGTGCCAATAAAATACGTACAGGAAGAGTATTTACCAACTATCGTACCTACCAATAACAATAGGTATAAACAAGATATATAAACCACTACAATTTTCGTATAATGCATCAAACTATTATTTTTAAAATGAACGACAGTAAATATTAGTTCTTCATAGTTATCATTTAGCCATGATTGCTTGAGAATGATGTATTAGTTTACTTTTAATGACATAAGATTTGAATTTAGATTCATTAACTGATTAACGCACCGATAGAACAGTTTGCTAAATAGTGAAAATAATATAATTAATTTTATTTGTTTAGTTCGTAAATAAAACTATGTTCCATAAATTTCAGTGACCTTCAGAGGTAATGGATATAATTAATTACTATAAATACTTCTATATATATCCAGTACCCCACAATGGAGGGTTTCAACGTTACAAAATAATGCAATCAAGCAACATCGAGCGTTGCTATTGCTTGGACAGTTACCGGGGAGGCATTCCATCCTTGCACGTATCATGCCTTCCCGTCATCGGAAGTCACTTTCAAGCTGTTGGTCTCAAGGATAAGTATTAGAGAGGGCCTTTTGGATCCAATTTCATCTGGTAAAATATGACTACCTTTTTTGGAAATTTTTTTTCAAAAAGACAGCCCAACTTAAATAAGTAAACAACGCCTTAAGCATGGGGTGAATCCTATTGTTCATTTCATATGGTATCACACCAGTTTTACGAGTTGAGGATTTCCATGAAACCTTAAGTGAAGTAGTATAAGTTGTAATATAGTTCTTCAGTTCTGGCCTAATTAATATGTATACATTTAAATGTGAATTTACGTTAACACACTATTTGTATGTACATACACATTACATTTGAGGGTACTAGAATCAAAAGAGGGTGTCTGATTCTAGTATTGGTCAAATATCAGGTTATTACTGTTTCTGATTCACTGAACAATGCTCTTACAACGCCAGAAAATTAAAAAAATATATAAATTCTATAGATTTTAAAGGTTGAAATTTACTGTTAGTATCAAAGAAAGGTATATTTATCACCAGTTACATTCAAAACAAAGTATATCAATTTCAACCAATCACAAGCATTGCTTAGGTCACCTGGTTTGCATAATCCAGTTAAAATACGTATGAAAGTGGGGGTAAACTAACAAAAACTCCGATAGAGCTGAAATTTGGCAGATATCATATACACAGCATTAAAAATATAATGTCAAAAGTCCTAAGTGGTAAGGTATGTTCTAAAAATATTATTCAAGGTCAAATGTCATAAAACCCCGTTTTTAGAACATTTTTCGTAAATGGTGAGTTTTATGAAAAATAGTTAAAACTAAATTTCTAGCTCGTAGCATTATCTACAAACAACGTTCTTATACTTGTTTCCCTCCAAGTTTATTTTTTTGAAATATAATGATTCAAACTTTTGTAAAGTCATTTTAGTTCAAACGCTGAATACCCATTTCAAATATATACAAGCCATGTTTTCTTACGTATTTTTGTTTACTGAATCCGAAAATGTTTGTTAAAAATCACAGAAAGTTGTAATATTTGTTTTAAAACATTATTAAAATATATTCATCCAACAGTTTGACTGCTGTCAACCTCACGTCTCACAACCACATGTAGTATGTAGTTGTGATGTGACCTGTGATTTTTCAAAGGGGTAAAACAACGGCATTATTTAAAAATGTTAGAAAAATTTTAAGATTCAATTGCCTATGCAGAGGTATTTAAATAGACTGACTGTTCTTCAGAATCTATTATTGCCAATGGAATTCACGTTCTTCTTGATATATGTAAAGCTCCAAAACAATTGTTTGTATAGACAAGTTGAGATAGTTTTGATTTGTAAGAAGTTTGTGGAACAATACAATTGTACCACTATCTAGTCTTCATACAATATATAATGCTGCTCATCAACACTTGTATCGTATATTCTAACAAGTTCACGTGTAGCTAGGCAAGGATTTCGATCCAGAACACTGATGCTGGAAATTGGTAGACAATACTTTAGAGCCAATCAAAAATTTACTTTCACCTGTTACATAAAATATTTTAAACAAGTGTTTATTGTTAATTGCACGAAGGGGTTTCCAATAATAGATGCGGGTTGTAGAAAGTTGGATTATGTTCCTCAATAAAATGTACTAATTGTCAAGGATCGTTTTGATACAATGTTGAATCGGGCATTACAGACGAATATTCCAGTAATATCAACTAAGAATCGAATGATGGACTTTGAGATACAGAAGAATCTACGCAAGAAAAAAAAGGAAATTAAAAGCGAAGCTGCAGAAATCCTTGTTGATGTAACGATTGAAAATTATGATTCAGACTACAATTTTAAAGAAACCCCTTTTAGTATCAATGTTATAATTTTTTTCAAAAAATAACATGAGTCTTAATAATAAATGCCTTTTTAGTCTTCCTTAATTGCAATAGAGCTTATACTGCTTGGAGTATACTTACTGGAGAAACCATGTAAAAAGATACTTGGAGTAGAATGATGTGCATGTTATTATTTCACTATTTCAAACTAGCAAAATACCAAAAATAATAAGTTTATGCAAAAGTACCAAAAGAACTGTTCACTCCAAAATTCAATTTCTTACCTAACAAAATTCGATTTCTTATTTCTTTCATACGCATGAAAATCATGACATTGTTTAAAATATATTATTATTTATTTTAATTGTAAACACACATTTAACAATAAAATAACTTATTTTTAAATGACAAGTTTTTTTTTTTATTTTGCTTAAACCCAATAGTTTTGAGTTTATAATAGTTTGTAATAGTGAAATGATGAGTTTTTAACAACTTAAAAAATTCATAAATTTTTTAATTTAATAATTTAGACTTAAAAATCCATAAATTGTTGGAGTAAAATTTACAGATCACTTTCGTCTTTAAATATGCCATATTGTGTAGGAAAAACTAACCTGGGGTGAGAAAACAATAATATTTTAATATTTTTTGAAAATGTCTTCAGCAAATTGCATTTTAAACAAATTGTACTACTTTTTGTGATTTTTAACAAACATATTTGGATTCAGCAACCAAAATACCTAAGAAATATTGGCTTATATCTATTTCATTTGAAATGGGTATCCAGCGTTCGAACTAAAATGACTTTCCTAAGGCTTGAATCGCTATCTAAGAATCGGTGACTCGGAGGGGGAAAGTATTAGGACATTGTTTGTAGATAATTTTACTAGCAACATATTTTGTTGTATGTATTTTTTTTATAAAACCTTACCATTTAAGATAAATTTGAAAAAACCGGGGTTTTATGACATTTGACCTTGAATAACATTTTGAACACATACCTTATCACTTAGGACTTAAGACATTATATTTGTAATGCTGCGTATATGATATCTACCACTTCAGCTGTATCGGAGTTTTTGTTAGGTTAAATATTAAATTGAATGGATAAGCAGTGCTATCTGCCATCTGTCAACGTTATGCTATCTGGCATCAGTCATTGTTTGGTTAATTAACTTTTATTTGATGTGAAGCTCAATATAATAATAACAATAAAAACATTAAAAAAAAATTCAGTTTTTTGATGAAATATGAGCCAAAAGAGGCAGTGCTTTTTTATAGTTTTGTAATAAAAATTAAGGAATTTATTATTATTTGCATAATCTGAGGAATATTTCAATTTTCTTGTATTACATAAGTAAAACAATATTATATCACCGATTTACAAACAAAGAAGGCATATCCAGTATTTGTAATCAAAAATGGTATCTAGTATTTTACATAATTTTTCTCAAAAACTAAAATAAAAATTTATAATTTTTTATTTCAATAGTTGTGTATTTATATTTTTATCTTAATTTATAAGAAAAGTCTAACTCTCTAACACTTATGGCTATTGCGATACATTTTTTGGCTCTTCTGTAAAATTTTCCAGACCAGAGATACGCTCTTTTGATTCTAGTACCCTAATTCTTAAGATATTTAAAAATGTTAAAGGCCTACTTTGTTTAATCTATAATTTAAACAATACTAATGAATTCATCATATCTTAGTAAGCAGGATATGTAACTAAACAGTTGTATCATAGTTTTTCGGGTAAAATTGCTTTATTCCTTGCTTTGAGCAATCAGCTTGAAAACTAATTAAAATTTAAATACATAATTTACTAATTTGTTACACTTATTAAGCAATCTCATCTTAAATTTGTTGTGTTTTTTTTACAATAAAGCGTGCGTTTTTGTACTCTACAATAATATTGCTTAAATGGCTAGAACAGGAAGTGGGTATATATTATTAAAACATCATTTTAATTAATTTAAATTGATATAAAACTGTGCGTGGGGAGATGTTAAACAACTCGTAGATTGTGACAGTTGTAAATATTTATATGTTAGATAACAAAAACCCGACAAGATTTATTTTGTCTAAAAAATAAATATAAGCAGTTATCATTCTTCAAGCTCGTTTCTTACTGGATATATAATTTAATGTTATAAGATGTAACAAACATGCCTGTAAATAATATTTTAATAACTGTTTAACTTTTTTAAAATTGATGTATAGTGAATCTACTGGAGAGGGAAATTGACATATTTCCCTCCAAGTTCATTTGAAATGCAATTTAGGAGGAGAACAAGAGCTGTTTTCCATTTGGCAATATATGACTAGCTTTGGGTGAAATACGGCCTTAATGCAACTTAAGTGTGTTTGTATTGCAGGAAAATAAATTGCACTAGAAAATGAGTTTTCTCTGTACTGAGGATTCAGAAATTGAGTCACCTTGTAGTAACTTAATGTTGATAAAACATTAACCTACGTACTTTACTATATGATGGTTTAAAAATATTAGAAATAAAATTATTAAAAAAGGTACAATAATGTATAGGTTTTGTGCATTAGAGATTCTTCACAACAGTAAACTAACTACACTTATTAGCACAATAGTTGTTGGGTGCTTATAAATTGGATACTTGCATGTGAGGTTTCTTTACTCAAATATATGTACGTAATATATAAAGGAAATGAAAAACACGCATAGTAACGTTAAACAAGTTTATGGTCCGTTATCAGGTGCGGACCTTCGAACCCGAACGCTTGGCTGCTTAAAACTTAATTACCGATACACGTAGAGTTGTTTTCAACCACCCACCTTTGCACATACAGTGATATTGTCCCACCCATACACGTACAGTGGGATTATACACCCACCCACAGATTTAAAAATTAAGAAAATATGATTCGAGTAGCGAATACTGACACTAACAAGTTCATGTCCCCATTTGCTGCCCGACATCCGCTGTCAAGCACACCGCACAAGGCGCGTGGTCCTTATGAGATCTAATAGTGTTTAGGAATTATTATAGTGATACTAATTTCTTTATGACCAGTATAGATTTCATAAATATGGTTTTAATATGACATATAATAAATTTGCATATGTTTTTGGAATGCATAATAAATTTACTTGAATCACTTAATATTTCGAGAAATGGAATAAGAGGGAGATAATGGAAAAAGATTAATGTCGTAGCACACATAGAATTTCTCATAGCATAATCACCCTCTACATAATGTATAGTAAACTGGTATGTTTGCAAATTACTTGTTTGGGATGTACATCTAGATAAGAGTCCAGTTTTTAAATATGTACAAGAAACGTATACTTTTGTAAGCACAATTTCAAGACTAAAATATTTTTTTTTACACATTCAAAAATCATTCGCTAAAATTAACAATAATGATCTTATTTGTTGGCATTTTATATACAGTTCAATGTGGAAAAAGATATGGAAACGCGTTCACAGCTTTTATATCATTTATCTTGTAACAGCGAAATCTTGAACATCATCACAGCTACAAAGAACCTACCCTTTGGCGCAATTAGTGACAATTATTATTCTTTTCAGGGGGACGGCCCCCGAGGAATCGAACATCTTCTCGAATATCGAATGTAATCGAATATCTTCACTGTAAGCCTGGGTTTTACTTTGATATCAAATGAAAGGTCTATTCAAGAGAAATCAGTTACCACAAACCGTACTTTGAAAAGTGTATCCTTTCTATAGTAGCAGCTATTTGATATTCAATGTAACTATTGTGAACAATATAGTTTTTCAAACGATTTAATAGTTTCAAGTAAGTTATTCTGGTAATAATTACACTAGACAGTACACAATTACTAAACGAAAACTAATTATCAAATCATTTATTGAAAACCACCTTGGATATGTAAAGATAACGAAGAAACATTAAAACTACTTACTAAATTGTGTGGTACGTGATTTATATTTTATATTTTCCAATAAAGTTAACATGATATTAATATCAGTACAAGCGTTTCTGAGTTGCAAGTTTCTCTTTTGATGGAAATGATCAATTCCCCTTATATCATAATCATGTTTTAAATTAAGAATGCATCAGTGTAATGTCATTACATGACTAAAACAGGAAAAAGACATAAGAAAATAATTTAATTTGTACCTTTTTAATAACACTGTTCGTGTATAGCCGGGTAGGTGGGCCAATACTGCAGTTCGTGTATAGCCGGGTAGGTGGGCAAATACTGCTGTTCGTGTATGGGCGGGTAGGTGGGCCAATACTACTGTTTATGTATGGACGGGTGGGTGAGCCAATGCTACTGTTTATGTATGGACGGGTGGGTGGGCCAATACTGTTGTTCATGTATGGATGGGTGGGGTGGGCAATACTACTGTTCATGTATGGCGGGTGGTTGGGCCAATACTACTGTTTCATGTAAGGGTGAGTGGGTGGGCCAATACTGTTGTTCATGTATGGATGGGTGGGTGGGTGGGGCAATACTACTGTTCATGTATAGACGGGTGGGTGGGCCAATACTGTTGTTCATGTATGGATGGGTGGGTGAGGCAATACTACTGTTCATTTATGGGCGGGTGGTTGGGCCAATACTACTGTTCATGTATGGTGGGTGAGTGGGCCAATACGCTGTTCATGTATGGGCGGGTGGGTGCTAGACTAAAATCTACATTTACAGAGTGTTACACATCTTAGTAAATTTTGATTTTGTGCCTAAATTCCACAATCAGTAAAAGATTAATTAAAGTTTACCTGGGCTACGAAGAAAGTTCACCTAGGCACCTAAGTTACAGACTGCCACAATGCTCCTCTTTTTCCTCAATAATTTAATGCATATGCGCCGAAATTAGAACCACACAGTCAAGAAAATGCATATACCAGACTATAATTATTGCTCTTACAATCCATCATGAGGATGTATAACAAAATGAACAGTTTTGCCTGTTTGTAAGATATTGAGTACCCATTACAGTCTAGTAACAAGTTCTTGAGGTAAGATTAATCAAACAGTGGAATTATTGTATATTTGATTGTATCGAAGGCTCTTACATTTACAATAATAATATAAGAGGTGAATTTAGTGGTAAAGACCTTTTAGCATTTAAATAATTAGTTTACAAGATCTTATAAATGGCAATTAATAAAAATAGTATCCACAATATAAATTATACAAGGTTAACAGTAGTCTTGTTATCTTAACATATTTAATGACAATGTTTTTAATACAAAGATGGCATTAGGGTACACTGTAATAAAGTTTAAATTATATATTTGTTCCATTTTAAGTACTGCACAATAATTACATTAGCATGTGTGATTTATAAGAGTATATACTTACTTGTTATAAAAGTATATTTGCACAGGGTAATCTTGAGCACAGTAACTATTAAGCTGGAGTGTTATGTTCCTGCTTCCAAAAGGCTAATGAATGCTTAATTCATTAGCTTGAATATAAACTTATGGTAATTGTCTACCTTACTTTTTCTCGTTTTATCGGAAACATTAAAATGTAAATTTACTGTAACTGACAATATTCTTTTACTTTTATAAATAAATACATACTTCAGAACAAGTCATAAGTCAATATAAATCAATAAAAAAAACATTGAATTTGTTACTATAAAAAAAAAATGAATTGAACCGGAAATCATAATGGGATTTTTCAAATGTATAAGTTATAAACAATATTATTTATAACAAGTTAATACGAGTTATCTTAAAGTAAATATTTGTAATAAAAAATATCAATCTTGATAGAGTAATGTATTATACATTTTGATAATTTACTATGAATTCCAATCTTCCATTTGAATATATGTTAAATTAAATAATATATATTTAATTTTAATTTCATTTAATTAAATAATTAATTTAAATATAATTAATTTAATTAATAAAAAATTAAAATATATCCATGATAAAAATTATATGTTACTTAGAGAAAAAACTAAGTTTATGATATTTAATTTAAGGAATGAGCTAGATTTGACAACCCATTAAAATATCATGAATATAGGTGTAGCAAATCTGGAAATACCAATTGCAACTCTTTAGAAATAGAACAAGTCAGTTGTATTAAGTATTTAGGGTTAATTATTGACTTTAAATTGTCTTGGAAGGAACATGTTGCCAAACTAAAAAAAGAAGTTTTTAATTAGCATTAGGAAATTTTATTTACTTCCTCATTTGTGTCCAAAAAAATTGTTAGTTAATGTCTATCATGCATTGGTTGGTTCAAGGCTTACCTATGGAATATGTTGCTGGGGTGGTTCCTATTCTTATACTCTTTATCCTCTAGTAATTCTTCAAAAACATTTCATGAGGTAATTTCGAACAAGGAAGGTTGAACATGCATGGCCAATTTTTCTTGAACTTGGAATTCTTCCACTACGCCACTTATATGTTTAATAAGGTCTTGAAAATGTTTCTCATTAGAAGCACAGGGTTTCATGTATTACAAAGACAAACTTACGGTCTGAGAAGATATCAAATAGTTTCTGTACCAAGATCATTTTTAACAGCTCATCAGTTATTTTATAGTATACGGCACCACGACTGTTTAATATCATTAACCCTATGATATGAGATTTCAGGACATTTTGTCAATATCTGTCTAAGTTAAAAAAGTGGCTTTTCTCACAGGAAAATCTTGATAATATTTTAAAGATTATGAGGTAGAGTCTTACAAGTTGTCTTATTATTATTTCTTGTATTTTTTTGTATTAAAAAGCTATCCCTCATTCCTAAAGCGAGGCGTTATTATCAGTTTCCGCTGCCAATGAGTTTTATTTATTATCATGTATTAGTTCTTATTCCCAATAAAATTTTGATGAAAATAAATTAATGGGCTTTAAATATAAAGCTAATCCAGTATATATGGGTTTTAAATGTGTTTTGAATATGAAGCTTATTGTATAAATAAGTTAAATGTATATATATATAGTATATATAATGTAGAATATACTGTGTATGTCCTAGACCACTTTTTGAGACATAGGGGTTATTTAACCATATAACTCACCAAAAACACTTTACCACCACTATACTACACAAATTTATACAAAAATTAACCCAAATTATCAATTTTTTTAAAATAAAATAACTAATACCATAATACTCAAATCAATCAAAAAAGTTATCAATATTCTTATTAAAACTACCAAAACAAGAATCAAAATTCTTATAATATTTTAATTCAAATGGAAATTCTTATAATATTTTATTCAAATTTTATAATTTGCACAATCTAATTTCGAAAATTCTTAATAAAATTTTATTCAAATGAAATTCATTAATAATATTTTTAATATTCAAATTTAATAATTGCACAATCTAATTTTGATAATTCTTATAGTATTTTAATTCAACTCATGAAAATCTAATAATATTTTATTCAAATTTAATAATTGCACATTCTATTTTCTTTTAATAATCGTTTATTTCTGTAACTATCAAATTAATACTTTTCAATTTTGTTAATTTCTTTATCTTCGTTATCATCCAAAAACATTTAAAATCTACTTGGCAAATGTACTTTAAATTCTTCTAATTCTGCAATAATTGTATAACCATATTTAATCTTTAAATTATTCCAATATTATAATCTTATATTTTTTTATTTAGTTCTAATCTTTAAAGGTTTATATGACTTTAAATAAATATCTTAATTCACCAACATCATTCAATTCGTTTAAGAACCCATTTAAGAATAAAAAATTTCGAAGAAGAAAAAAGCAATGTATTAATTAAATTAAATGGTAACATTATACAATGAATTTAATACATTGCCACAAAAGTAAAAAGAAAACTAAAAAAATCACTCCACAAATTGTAGAAATGAAAAATGGATTGTTCAGAAATAGCTACAAAATGTTCTAATCTGTAAAACTAATAAAGTAAAATTATCAAAAAAAGAAATGAAACCAATTATTAAAAAAGAATTAATAAAAAGAGGATCAAGATAATTGAAGCAAAAGAAATTCATGCACCTGTTAGAAAAAAATTTGAAAAAAGAAAAATAATAACTATTAAGCATTGATGACTTATTGGGCTGCTGATTTAATTGTTATGAAAACTTATGAAAAAGAAAATAATGGTTATAAATATATGTTAAATGTTATAGATACATTTTCAAAATATGTTAGGTCAAAACCTTTAAATAAAAAAGATGGTAAAAAATGTTGCAATAAGCAATTGAAGAAAAAATTAAAAATGCAATCGAAAATTGCCATAAACCACCAAATTTATTATATACTGATAAATAGGTTTAGAATTTTTAGTTAAATAAAGATTTTAAAAGAAATTTTTAGAAAAATACAACATTAAACTTTATCACACAGAAAATAAGATATCTAGTATAATCGAAAGATATAACAACCAAAATGAAAAAATGAAATATCTTTTTGAAATTAATAAAAACTTTAAATGTATAATTATTTTAACCAAAAATTGTTAAAGATTTATAATAATATCTATTCATTTCAACTTATAAAATTAAAACCCAATGAAGTGAATGAAGTAAGTCAGAAAAAGATTTAAAAGAAACTGTTTTAAATAGTTCCACCAAAAATATAGTCGAAATCAAAATTTAAAATCGGTGATAGGGTTAGAATTTTCAAATAAAAATTCTACATTTTTCACATAACTATACAAAAAATTGGTCTAGGGAAAAAATTGTAAAACTATAGAATTAAATAATACAGATCCTGATTACATATAGTATAAGAATTTTCAAATAATAAAGAAATAATCGTAAGTTTTTATGGAATATGAATTAAGATAAAACATTGTTGTAAACTTTTCTTTCAAACTAAATGAATGTACAAAAGAAATGTTAGTCAAATGTAAGAGATTAAATATTTCACGAAACAGAGTTTTTTAAAGAAAAAACAAAAAAAGATGGTTTTACAAAGTTCTTGTAAAATTGTCGTAAAGAATTAATATATTGAATAAAAGAAAAAAAATGTGGTAGTATGTAAAAAGGAAGCAAAGAGTGTGTTACAGAATTCCATCGAGAACGAAAATTTACAAACGTGCTTTGGTGATTACACATAGTCCAGATGTAGGGAGAAATGTCGAAAAGAATTTGATAATAATTTTGAAATAAAAGAAAAGAAATGTAAGGAGTTGTAAAGAAACTAAGGACAATTGTCCAAAATTTTATAGAAACAGTATATAATCAAAGGTGAAAAAAAATTTTCATATTGTATTGAATGTTACAAAGAAAGGCAGTAGTGTCTCCAACAATCGTGTAGCGTGATAGGTGGAAGAGTGAGCGACAGATAAAGGTGGCTAACAATGGCTGGACATAATCAAGTTGGAGGCGAGTCAGAAATAGTCAGGACGAAAGAATAGAAGTTGTACATAGCGGATTAAAAAGAGTCGCGAAAATTTTTTTATCTAAAGAGTTTTTCTGTTAATAAATAGAAGCGTGGATGCCTAATGAAGAACACGCGCGCGATGGTGTGAATGTTCCTAGATGTGTTAATAAGAACTGGGCGAGATTAAGTAATGGAAGCGCGTAGATGGCACAGGGCATTATAATTCTAAAATACATTTTTAGAAAATAAATGGGATAGTATGATAAGACAAAAAATTATTTAAAAGATGTGGGTAAAAAAGAATCAAATTCAGGATTATAAAAATAAAAAAATAAATCTAAACAATTGAAAGAAATTAAGAAATCGAACATAACAATTCAACAAATTATTCCATATTTTAGACCATGAAAAATGTTAACAATATGAGGTCAGAATGAGGAGTGTTGAACTGTTATAAATAATGAAAGTTTATCTAGTGAATATGATTGACGAGGCCGCGGGAAAGACTTATACAAAGGTAAATCAGAAGTGAAGATCGCTAATAATGTAGAGAATGGTGTTATAGTCGCTTATATTATATTCAAAACGTTAGGGCAGTAAGAAAATAATATAAGAAATTGCTAATAAAACTAGAAAAGAATTAAGAGGAGGGCCGAGGGGTGGGGGGGGGGGACGGGGGGGTATTAGTTAGGAATGATCATTATGTAAGGGGAATAGGGCCAGAGAACCAGATGCGGCGCAAAGAGGAAAATAGGTAATATATATTGAAGAGAAATCGGTACCATGCCTCTAAAGATAATTTTTTGGTCTCAAGACTATGACATTGGACCAGGGGGGGGGGGTTCGGTAATAGCTGCTCTAGTAACGGCCCGAGTGAATAGATTGGTGAATCAAGCGCCAGGCAATTGAAATTGAAAAAGTATAGGCACTTGTGAAGAACGCGGAAGAGTTTACAAACAACAGAGGGAGGAAAGTGACATATGTGGGCCGGTAGGGGTTGTGGACGTTGGATGAACGAGGGCATGAACAGAACATTAGTTGATTCTGGAATACAAACTACACGAAATGAGTAGTTATCATGTTAAGGAAGCATTCATATTATATAGAAAATATTGGATGACATTAATTGTGATGATCAGTTAATAAAATAATTTCAAGAGAATGTGTTACATAATAATCGGCCAAATAAAGATCTGGTTGAGCATATGCAAAAGATGTATTGAACTAGAATTGGAAATTAAGTAAAAATATTTCATTGAATGCTGTAGATCTAGTATATACAATTAGCCTAAGGAGGGAAATTAGAATAATAAAAAAATTGAATTTATGGGTTTAAAAATACAGATGAATATGTGTTTATATTTATGCAATCAGATGTTCTGTAGATAGATTTGGAAATGAAGAAATTAGATCAGGTTGGGGCCACATAGGTGGAGAGGGGAGAAACATTATAGTCAATACCTAAAATGGATGACGTATTGAGTGGTTAAAGGTGTTTTTGAATTCGATCCAATGAGTTAGGAACGAGATAGTAAGAGAAATATGATTGAAAAACAGAACATTGTGCCCAAAAATATAATTACCGCTAGCGAAGAGTCTAAAATGTTTAGGTAAGAATGCGGATGAAGATAATAAAGGTTGGTTCCATTGCGGGACAAATTTCAGAATATTTGCCAATGCAAAACTTGAAATTGATTTGCTTTTCATAAAGTTGTGAAGATGAATTGAGTGCATTATATATTGATAACAGATTTAAGTAAATTGACTAAGTAGGTCAGTTGTCTAGCGAAATACCAAAAATAATATATTTGTAGAAGATGTTTAAAGTCAATTTCTATATGAAATGAAGGATTTAAAATAATCATCAAATAATTTGTAGAATACTTAGAAACCTTGCAGACCTATAGATGCCTTGATAAAGGAGCAAACAGGTCTTTTCAAAAATAACAGATAGAAAAGTTATGGAACAATCCTTATGTTAATTTACATGGTGATTTTGTAAGCATGCATTTTACTTGTGAGACAAATACCACACTTTGTAAAAATTGCTCGCGTAAAAAAGTGCAACAGAGCTACTCGGCGCAATGTCAGAGAACATGATTACGCGTTATGGTTTACATTATACTGATAGTCTCAGAATGTAACAGAAATAGAATATATAAACGACAATATGTTATTCGATCAAAAAGGGAAGAAGATTTACCAAATATCCCTAACAAAATTATTTGAGGTGCATAATAAATTGACTAAATATATGCTAAAAAATATCACTCAAAAAATAAAAACCAATGAAATTTTAACTGGGAATAAGAAGAAATTTCATAAACAGAGTTCAAACATTTGTAATTATATGTGAAGAGTATAATTGAAAAAGGAAAAAGTAAGGGGATCATGTCATTTAACAGGAAAGTAAAGGAGGAGCAAGCACAATGCAACTTTGTAATCAGAATAAACTTAAAATTCCCTACAAAATATTCCAGTGTTTTGTCATAATAACAGGAACTTATTATTACACGATTTATATATTGAACAGATTAGCTAAACAATAGGTAAATTTGATTTAATACAAATAATTGATGAAAAATAATATCAAATGTTATTCTGTAGAATATCGTGGTTAAGGTTATGAGTTTCGATAGTGATAATAAACCAACAAAATCATAAAATTTTCATTTTGTATGATACATTTGATTTCTAGCTTCATCAATTGAGAAATTAGCAAAAAATTTAGAAACTGTGAAGATTTTAAACATACAACAAATTTTTTAAATAAAGGTAAAAAATGAAATATTAGTTATAAAACCAAATGATGGAAGAAGAAATCTTTAAGATATTACTGGTAAAGGCTATCTTTCCTATGAATTTATAGATGATATTAATAAACTATATTATAACAAAAGAATTAAAAATAAGTGATTTTATGATTCAATTTTAACAGGTGAAAGCATTTCCTGAAAAGGGTTATTATCACATTATTAAAAGGTTTGGATAAATTAAAAGTAAAAAATCTTGGTAAATTATTCTGATTTATATAATATTCAAGATGTGTTATTCGCTTATGCGATATTTTATGAGACTTTAGATAGAAAAATTTTTGTTTGAGATTAGTTACAAATTAATCTGCACCGCGAGATATTTGACTGGCACCAAGTCTTGCATGGGAGAGATGCTATGGTTAAGGTTTAGACGGAAACTATTGGAGATTACAATTGGGATGGGGGTACAGAGGGTGATTACATGGGACATGGTATGTTATACGCGTGGATTGAAAAAGGAATAAGAGAAGGAATTTAGCAGCGAATGTTGTTACAAGGATAATTTAAAGCGGGCAAATAGGACAAATATGTTAAAAATTATAGGATTCCAACTAAACGCCTGAAAATTAAATGTTAGTATGTTGAGGTTCCAAATAATCTTTATGTGATGGGTTCTTTATACACAAAAATTTACCTGTTATAGAAGATATAGAATTGGGATGAACCTCCTAAAAACATAGTACTACAGATCAAATGGAAATAACAATTTTAGAACTTACAGGTGATGAATCTTATGGGGTACAGTTCCTTGAAGTTAGATTTAGAATATCCTAAAGAACTTCAATGAAAAATACAAAGATTTACCATTAGCACCGAGAACATTACAAAAATAAGATATGTATCTACGTTACTTGAATAGAACAGATTATGTGGGGGGATTCATTCAAGAAAAATGAAAATATTATTTAGAACAATGGAATGAATTTTAAAACATGTAAGTCGAGTTAGAAATCATTTGATCGCAGAACGAGCCCGTGGCGCAAGAGAGCAGGAGTGAATATAGTTGACTTTCAAATGAACAAACGAGTTCGAACCAAAGGACAGACAGCGGTGATTTATATGGGACAAAAGATGTTTTTTATAAATTGGGATGAATAATGGCTGTATTTGGTAAATCTATGGAAAATGTGAGAAATAGAAGTGATATAAAACTTGGGAAATGAAGAATTTTTCTTTGAAACAAGCAAAAAACCAAATTTCAAAACAATATAAATATTTTGATAAATGTATTGTATTGTCAAGTCACATGAATTAGAAAGAAAAAGTTAAATTTAACAAACCAATTTACATTGGATTTTCAGTATTGGATTTATCAAAAACATAACGAATGTATAAATTTTAATTAAGATAAACTAAAGAAATATGATCCAGGATGTGAAACAATTGTATAGGATACTAGACAGTTAGTTTGTAGAATTAAAAAGAAGGATCCTTATAAAATTATTAAAAGAAAATACTAATGAATTTGATACAAGTGATTTATAATATAAAAGGACCATTAATGTTAAACAGATAAGAATAACAAAGTACGGCGAGGAAAATTAAAGATGAATTGAATGGTGTTCCTTTTGAAAGATATTGTGTTTTAAAGATCAAAGATGTATTGTTATGAATATGATGGTAAAATTCGTACAGTCCAGTAAGGTATGTAAGGGAATTAAAATAAATGTTGTAAATAAAACAATGCCAAGATGAGCAACTTTAAAAGAAATGGTTGAAGGGTGGTATGAAGATGCACAAATAGGAATTGATAGAGAAAGGGAGCATGTATAAAAAGTTATAATCAATGAGTGTGTATACAATTACTATGAAATAAGAGGTTGACATTGAGTAACGGTGCGAAGTGATAGGGTAAAAAAAGAATTGTGGTTTTAAGGAAAACAGAATAAAATACGCAATCCCATATGGTTATACACGAAAGTTTAAAGAAATGTTCTAGTAATATAAATGGTGCGAGAATAATTTATTAGTGAATGAGTTTAAATATAATTGGAAACTTTTTCTATATATATTGGAGAATCCAAAAGAGTATATAGTTGTAAGTTTAAAGAATTCAGAAGACTGCTTTAATGGAGATGATTATTATAGAATGTAAGTTGGTATTTTATATGGTTTAAATGAAGATGGGTTTATATTCTCATTGTAAGGGAATGTTTAAAAAAAGACTTAAGTAAAAAATTTGGTATGGAAACGCTTAGATGGGAAAGTATTAAAATAAAAAGAGAAAGAATGTAATATGTGTAAAGGATAAGACGTTAAAGATGTTACTGAATTTAATAAGTTGTTTTTACAGTGGAAAAAGAGAGAAAAGAGTCTTTTTATTGTGAAAGCGCGCGAGAGCGCGCTAGAAAAGATTAATGGAAGTAATAAAATTCATTGTGAATGTGGTAAAATTATTCAAATGGTCAAACGTTACTAAAAAGAACGTTTTAAGAAGCGAGAAGTATCATCGATTCCAGATTTATAAAATGGGAAAGCTATATAGATTATTGGGGCCAAAAGAAATAATAAAATATGAATCTGATCAAAAAATTGATATTATTTAGCGTGCAAAAGGTATACAGCTGAGGTGTATGTTAAAATATATTGTAAAATTAAAAATTAATTATTATACATTTAACATTTTAGGATTGGAGTAATATAGGCGAGGGGACGCATATGGTTAAAGGGTAATGGTTATGATTTGAGAATATATTGAAGAAAGTGTTGTTTAAAGAAAGTGATCTGAGATTAGTATAAACATTTAGTCATCTTCAGAAACAAAGTGGTAGACTCAGAAACATAATAATGACTACTCGCGAATTTATTCTTAAAAGTCCTGGGGAGACACGTTCCCGGACATTTTCATACTTTCATCAGATTGTTCACATTTTAAATTGATACATCATGAGTAAAAGGTTGTTTTACTTGGAATTTTAATACAATTAATATAGTGTTGCCCAGTGACAAACTCCTATGTTCCTTAATTGAAATCAGATAGCAAAACTCTGGGTGGAGTTTACATGTCGTCATCTTTTTTCCCATAGAGGCCGATCTTTTAGATATTCACCTTATAAAATCTTCTGATAATTTAAACGAAACGACTAACATAATAGCAATCTAACATGATCTATGAATTTTTTCTTACAAATTCTGTCATATAATGTTCTAAATCAATTATCTGAAGATGAAAATCAATTTAATTAGTTGTTCTTTAAATGTGTCGATAAAGTGTGGTTGTTTTCTTAAAAATGTCGCATAAGGGTTCATCAAAAAGCGGCGTTTACAGGGCTAGGATTCTGGCTCTCTAAGGGAATATAACCGTAAATATAGTCTTCTGGTTCTGTTTACGTTTATCAATGAAAAAATCAGCGAAGCGCGGAGATATTTTTTTTTTCATTAAATTCTGCAAGATTACGCCAATCATGTTTCATTAAATATATTAACTGTTAATTGAAAAAAATCAAGCCAATCATTTTCATTTAAATGATATTAAACTTAAAATGTTTGTTATGTTTCCCTTATTTGTTTTGATACATTGAATAAAGTAAATTGAAGAATTTTACATCGTAAATGTTAATAGTGGATAATTTCTTGCATATAGGTACGAGGATAAATTGCTGGTGTTTAGTATTGTTCGCGTCCATTTATAAGAAAAAAAATTGAGGAGAACATTTTTCAAAAGCTATTGAAAAGATATAAGTTGATTAAAGTTTTTCAGAGGTTTGAGGTTTCGGATGTTCTAAAATGATCAAAAAATAAACTGAGGCGATATATTATGGATGATAAGAATACCTAATACTGGTAAATCGCAAAGTAGTCGCTTAGAAAGTAAGGTATGAAAGGGACAGGAGCGAGCCTATAAAAGCGGTAAAGTACAAATACGTTAAATATGTAAATGCGCCTTATAGTTAAGTATTTAGGGTTATTACATTCATCGTAAAAGTTTATTGGACAATGTACAGAGGAGGTTTTTCCGAATTTGTAGACATTTTTAACTATCAGCCAGATGCTTCAGGCATTCAGGGTATCACTATAGGTTTAATTTTATTGGGGGGGGGGGGGGGGTAGTGGGGGGGGGGGGGGGGGGGGGGGGGGGGGGGGGGGGGGGGGGGGGGGGGGGGGGGGGGTGGGGGGGGGGGGGTGGGGGGGGGGGGGGGGAAGGGGAAGGGGGGGGTGGGGGGGGTGGTGGGGGGGGGGGGGGGGGGGGGGGGGTGAGTGTCTTTTTCTGTTATATTTAATTTGTTTTCAGATATGAATTTATTTTAATATATCAATAATTTGTTGTCTTAAATCATTTTTCATTTTTTATTTCGTTCAGGAAATTAAATATGGTTCTTTTTATATGTTATCTTCTAATTCATTTTTCATAAAATCATTAAGGAACATCAAAAAGGTTTATTGTGTATTATTATTATTTTTTTACAAAATATAATAATGATTTATAATGTAAAACAAACATTTCTTTGTCCTTTTTATCTCTAAAGTCATTCAATATATCAAAGATTAATTTTTCTGTTTTATTCATATCATAAACCTTCTCATAAAAGCAATAATAAAATCTGTCTTCTTCATTATGTGATGAATTAAAAGATGAATTTCTTAAAGATAAATGTTCAGTTTTACCAATTTTGAAAGTATTTATCAATGCATATCTAAATACAGGTTGCTATATAAATGTAACCAGTTTTAACTTTTAATTTACATATATCAATGAAATTTTTGTATTTAATTTAAACTGTTCTAATTTGTTTAATTTCGAGGGTCATCGCTAATGTTAAGTTTTTTATTAAATACTATAGCAATTGTTTAATATGTTTGAATTTCCTTTGATGGGTTAATATTAGAAAATCTTTTATATAATCTGAATACAATGTAAAATACTTTTTTCTAATTTCAAATAATATTTTCTGACTTACTGTCTTTTGAATTAGCAATCTTTAGACATCATAATACATTCTTTAAAATTCATCTAATTGTTAAAATTATCCATCGTTTTTGTAATGAATTGTTCTTTTATCACTATTTTTAATATCATTTGTATATATTCATATAAATCACATTTATTATTTTTATAAGGTCAATTTCAATCATATTCAATTTCATGATTGTCGAGTGTGTAAAAACAACGTGAGAATTTCTTTTTCTATTTAAAAATAACATGGTATAACTTTTTTCGCACCGGCCTTTTCAATTTTAATAAACCTAGAAAAAATTTGAATAAATTTTGGTAGTTATTAATACTTCTTTTTTATCTTTTAAATAAAACCATGAATAGTCTTTAAATAACGCAACATGCTCTTTGAGTGATAAAACTAAATTATTTTCATTCCATAAATTCAAATATATTTAAGGTTTGTTTTTCATTAGAAACAATGGAGATTTGTTTATATTGGCTGGAGATTAAGTTTTGGTTATTTTAGAAATGTGTGCTTCATGAGCACCGCCGCGATCTTGAAGACGTTTCTGCCATTTTCATTTTGATTATCATAATCAATGGAATATAAACCTGCGGTTCATTAATAAAAGCTGTTTTGTTGGATGAATTGATAGTGTGTAGCTTGTGGGCTACCCTTTAGTTTATTGTACTTTAAAATATATATTCTCTGTTATAACATTATCTTTTAAAGGCATGCTCTAGAATTTGACTATTCTAGAAATATCACACAAATTATATTATTTGCTTTAAACATGGATTATTTTCCTCATCAAAAATTATAAGACATCTTTTGTTTATCAAATTTTAAGATTTGTTAATGTACCAAGTATCAACAAGTGTCTCGCATTTGATATAGAATAAATTTACAAATTGCTTGTTCATTCTCAAAAAACAATATTTTTAACATTTTCATTATTTTAAAAGATTTCCATCACTATCTTCGTATTGATATTGTAATTGTTTGTATTTTTATCTTAAGTTTTTAATTGTGAACATGAATCTATTTCATTTGGTTTTTTCCACTAATTTTTGATCCAAAAGCAACATTTTGGAAAGAATGAAAATAAAATTTATTCTGGATATCATTAAGGTACAATTGAGAATGAACATTAATATATTTCAAAGCTGGGTTCAACTAAAGTTACAAAATTAATTACAATAACATCAAAATGTCTAAATTAATGTGAATATCTATTTTCCTAAACCTAATTTATTTGTGGGTTCAATATTTCTTGATGTTTCATCAACCAACCTAGTAAAATCAATAACTATCCGCTGTTTTAGAAAAATTTTTATTGGTTATAAATTAATTTGATTTTATTAAAAAGCTGTGATCCAATTCAAAATTATTTTCATTAAAAGTTTAAAGATTTATATGATTTTAAAATTCTTTTATAAAAATAAAGAAATGTTGTTTAATTGTGTTACAAAACTGTAAACGTACGTTATTAAATCCATAATATTTATGTTATATCATTTGAAGTGAATGTAATACAATATGGAGCATCCTACATTAAAATTAAAAACAAAATACTGCAGAATAAAAAGCCACTGTAAGGACCTAAACTATAACTTCCCTCTAAAGAAAAGGATGTTCACCAATCTTAATTCAGAGTATTTAGAAGAATTTCCTGAAAAGCTTAAATAATTTCATCTTATTTAAATTGATAAATTTTTAAAGGGAGAAAAGATCCAAATATAATTACAATCAGAATGATGAAAAAGTAAGTGTGATCAAACCATAGAATAATAATAATAGTATCAAGTGGGATCTGGAAAAAACAACATTATTATTAAATCTTTATGTTATAATAAGAACTAATTTCCATAATTCAAGATTTTATATTATTTTACAAATGGCTTTAGAACAACCATCATATAGAAAATTACAAAGAAAGATTTTAAAAAGGTATTGAAGGGAACAAAAGTTAATAAAAAATTATGCGGCTATTGATCTTTAGTGATTCTAGAGAGGGGGGTGTGAGTGCGGTAAAATTTCCTTTAAGGGTGTGGGGCGATGAAAAAATGAATTAAATAATTGTTTTGATGATCAGAGAGGGTTGTACTAATTTAGAAAACCAAGATATTATTAAAGAATATTTTGTTATGGGAAGGCATAAGAATATTTACTGTATTTACTTATCACAATGTTTTTCAAAAGTTGATATTCAATTGATTAGAAATAATTTAAATATGATTTGTATTTTTAAGCAGAATGAACATTATACTAAGAAGATTTATGAAAATTTTGTTGGTTCAGATATGACTTTTGTTGAATTTAAAGAGATTTGTAATGAATGTTGGAAAGAAGATTATGGGTTTTTAACTATAAATTTAATATCAAAACCAAAATATATGAATGAATTTAAAGACATTAAATAATGATGGCTTTTTGTATTTTTGCTGATAAAATATTTGTGTTATTTATATTTTTAATTTCTTTATTGTTTATATATTTAATGAGAATAACTGATTCACATTCAATTAAACACAAATCATGTTTAACATAACACAAATCATGTTCAATATAACACAAATCATGTTCATGTTGTGTTCATGCTGTGTTCATGTTATGTTCATGTTATGTTCATGTTGTGTTCATGTTATGTTCATGTTGTGTTCATGTTTTTTTTTTCTCATTAAATGGAGAAAAATATATCTGTTGCAGAAGCTAAGAAACTTGATGAAATTGAAAAAAAATTAATTAAAGAATTTAAAGAACAGATTAAAATTGAAGATAATTATGAGAAAATTAAACAAAAAACATTTGAACCTATAACAAGTGCTATTGATAAAGTTGAAAATAAAATAGGTGAAGTTTTAAATGAAAACAAAAATTTAGTGGAATTGGTTCCTGTTGTTAATAAATTTGCAAATGATTCTATTAGTGAATCTGAAGGTGATTTTAAATTGCCAAAATTACCATCTTCAACACCATTTAGGACCAAGAATTATTGAATAATCTACAATGGTTGATCCAATAAGTCCTACAACAACAAGTGTAATAATTGGTGAAATTGGTAAAAAGTTTCTTCCAAGAGCAAAAGATGATAAATTTGGTTTTTACTGGGATAGGAAAAAAAGAAGTTTTATGATTGGTAATTTACCTGTTAATTTTAAAAATAATGATATTATAATTGATGATAAAATATATAAAGGAACTCAAGGATTATGGAGACTGTTAACAGATAAAGATGATCCTGCTGAAAATTTATATTCTGAATATGATTTAAAGAATTATTCAGAAATTTTTGTGGAAATCTGATTCAATTTATAAAAATAATGATCCATCAACTAAAAAGCCAAAATCAAGTAGAGGTAAAAAATATATGAATTTAATTAAACCAATATGGGAAAATAAAAATGATATTGAGGGTTCAGGTTTAAAAAAATATAATGAAAATAAAATTGAATACAAATTTATTAATGATTTAAACGAATTGATGAAAAGAATGCATTATATCTATGCACAAGAAAAAGCAGGAAATAACAATTTTTTAAATGAAAAGAAAGCAATTAAGGATTTTATTTCTAATATGTTAGATAAAGCAATTGAAAAACCTGAAGGAATCAAGTATTTAATAAGAATTTTACCTTCAATTAATTCACCAATTTTAAAAGAAGGTGGTGGAATTTTGAATGATATAATTAATAATCTACCTTTTGAACTGCATGTACCTGGTTATCACTATCTTGGCCCAGGTACAAGATTAGATAAGAGATTAAAAGAAGGTGATAATGGAATTAATAATTTAGATAGGACAGCAATGAAACATGACATTTTTTACAGGGATAATAAAGATACAAAATCAAGAAATGAAATTGCAGATAAAGAACTTCAAAATGAAGCAATAAATATAGCATTATCACATGATGAACCTATTTCTGAAAGACTTGTAGCTATTCCAACTGCAGGTGCTATGTGGTTAAAAAGAAAATTTGGAATGGGTTTAAAAATGTACGAAAAATTTTAATCTATATAAATGGAGCAGAAATCTGTAAAAGTTAATTTTAGTAAGAATCAATATGATAAGATAAAATCAGCTTTTAAAAAGAAAACTCCTGTTACTATTCAATTTACAATAGATCAATTACAAAATGGAAAAGATGAAATATTTTTAACAAATAGACAATATAATAAACTTGAAAAACATAAGAAAAATAATACAGGTATTAGAATTGAATTTTCTTATAATCAATTGAAAGAACTTATAAATGGTGGTTTATTAAAAGATTTATTAGATTTTGGTGAAAATATTCCGGTTGTTAAAGAAGTTATTCCATATGTTAAGAAAGCGGCTCCAATTGTTAAAAAAGATATGATTCCAATTGTGAGAAATATTTTAAATTGGTTGGATAAAGAATTAGAAGATGTAAGTGGATCTGGATTGGATTTGAAAACTTTAAATTTTGTAAAAACAAATATTAAAAAAAAATTCAAATAAAACCTTTAACTTTTGGTGAAATTGAAGAATTATGTAAGAATATTAAACATTTCAAAGGTGTTTTTATGAGAGATACATTACCTGAAAAAGTTAAAAAATTTGAATGTGGAGTTGTTAATTTAGATTCAATTTTAGGAAATGGTACATATTGGGTTTGTTATTATAAAAAAGATAAAATTAAATATTATTTTGATTCATATGGAAATGTAAATCCACCAACTGAAATGGTTAAATATTTGGATAAAGAAAATATATTTTATAATGATTCACAAATTCAATATTATGAAGATCCACCTATTTGTGGATATTTGTGTGTTTATGTTTTAAATGAACTTGTAAAAAATAAAGATTTTAAAGCTATTATTAACAAATTATTACTTAATAAATATGAATTCACAAAATATTTTTGATGTATTTGGAAGGCAGATTGTTGATGATAGAAAAATTATAGAAGCAATAAATATTGAAAAGGATTATATAAGTTTAAACAAAAAGAAAAGAATAGTTGGTGTGAAACCAGGTATTGATAAAAATGATGTTGTTATTAAAGAACAAATTGAAAAGCTTTTCGAATTATCTGAAAACATTAAAATTGTTGATTCAACAAATTCAAATATTAAGAATAGTTTAGATGTAAAAGGAAGAAGAATATCAAATGTAAGTAAAGGGATTTATCCATATGATGTGCTTGTAAAGATTCAGTTAGATGATTTTATTAAAACATTTGAAGTTCATACAAAAGATTATACAAATTTTAATCAACGTGTTAAAGATTTTGTAACGGAAGTGTATGAACATTTTAAAATTATACATAGAAAACTTGATAATGTAAAGTAATTTTTATTTATTAAATGGTTTTAATATATTGTTTAAAATGTAAGAAAAAAACCAATTCTAAAGATTTGAAAGTAATCGATAAAAAGAGAATGAAAGCAAAATGTTGTATTTGTAATTCAAATAAAAGTCAGTATGTTAAAAATTTTGTTGAATAAATTGTTTTCTTTCATTTTAAAATTTTTTCTCTATAAATGATGGATTATATTATTGAGAGAGCTGAATATAAAAACTTTTATCCTTTATCAAAACAACATTTAAATGAACCAAATAAGAAAACAGAATTTAATATTGACTTTGGTGATGGATTTTGTTCTTCGAAATTTCAATTTTATATTTCTGGAAAATTAACAAAAACTGATAATTCTGATTATACAAAAACTAATATTAAACTTGTAGATAATTTCATTCCATTCTTATTTTCAAAAATAGAAGTGAAAAAACATAATAAACTTATAGATGAAGTTGAATATCCAGGTCAATTAAGTACAATTAAAGGAACAATAACTTATTCAAAAACTGAACAATTTAATAATGGATTTGAGTCTAATTTTAAAAAAACATTTGAAACAATTGGAAGTTTATCACATCTTGGACTAGGTTTTTTTGAAAATGTTAATTTTCCAATTTACAAAGGTGGTTTCAATATAAGTTTTGTTAGATCTGAAGATGATGATGCAATTTATAGATGGAGAGATAAAAAAACTGATGGAACATATGATGATGCTACATTACCTGAAAAAGTAAAAATAACTATTGAAGAATTTTACATTAGAGTTCCAATAATTGATTATAAAACAACAAGTAAAATTCAATTGATAAATGAAATAACTAAAAGTGAAAAATTAACATTCAAATTTAATCATTGGCAGTGTATTGAAGTGAAAAATATTGTTGGAAAAAATTATAGTTTTGATATAACAAATATTTATAGAAATATTAATAATCCAAAATTTATTATAATTGGTTTTCAAAAAGGAAGATTAAATGATCAATTGTTTGATATTTCAAAGTTTGATAGCATGTATGTAAAAAATATTAGAGTTAAATTAAATGGTCATTATTATCCAGATGAGTTAATGAATTTAGACATTAATAATGATAAATTTAGAATCATGTATGAAATGTATCAAGATTATAAAAAGGTTTATCATAAAAATAATGAAATGTACTATGATCCTAAAGAATTTTTAGATAATAGACCATTATATGTGATTGATACAACAAAAACTCCTGTAAATATTTCTAGTTCAAAAAATGATATAATTATAAATATGGATTTTGATTATGATATTTTAGCTACAAGTAAGACTAATTGCTATGTGGTAGTTGTTTCAGAAAAATTATTAGAGTATAATGTGATCAAAAATGATATTAATGAACTTTTATAATTTTTATAACTTTTATAAATTATTTAAATAAACTTTATATTTGGTTTAGTATTTGAAAGAATTTAACAAACTTGAAAATATTAATTTGATAGTTACAGAAATAAAGATTATTAAAGAAAAAGAATGTGCAATTATTAAATTTGAATAAAATATTATAAGAATTTCATTTGAATAAAATATTATAAGAATTATCAAAATTAGATTGTGCAATTATTAAATTTAAATAAAATATTATAAGAATTTCATTTGAATAAAATATTATAAGAATTATCGAAATTAGATTGTGCAATTATCAAATTTGAATAAAATATTATAAGAATTTCATTTGAATAAAATATTATAAGAATTTTGATTTCATTTTTTGGTAGTTTTAATAAGAATATTGATAACTTTTTTGATTATTTGAGTATTAGGTATTAGTTATTTTATTTAAAAAAATTGATAATTTGGGTTAATTTTTGTATAAATTTGTGTAATAGTGGTGGTAAAGTGTTTTTTGGAGAGTTTATGGTTAAATAACCATATGTCTCCAAAAGTGGTCTAGGACATACACATTACTATCTACTTATATATATATATATATATATATATATATATATATATATATATATATATATATATATATATATATTATATATGTGTGTGTGTGTGTGTGTGTGTGTGTGTGTGTGTGTGTGTATGTATGTAAGTGTGAGTGTATGTGTGTGTGTTCATGGATCAGTTAATTATTAATGTACTTGAATATTTTAATTTTATTTATTTATTTATTTTTATTTTTTGCACAGAAAATATGAAATAATCAAATGAATATGTTATTTTGTTTTTCTGTATCTGTTAGCAACGGTCTTGCTGCTAGTGCACAATTGTATTATAATTTAATTCAAGTGATGGCGATCCCAACACAGGATACCTAGGGGATCCCTATTTTATTTTGCCTTAGTTTAAATTTAATTAGTTTATAATAACTTGTATTAACTGTTCTGTAAAAATTAAAATGGAAATGTTGTAATTGTTGGCAAAATAAAAAGATTATTCTAAAAAATAAAATAAAAAAAAATATATATATATATACGTCAAGATCACTACCATCCACCTACATCTAACGTCAAAGTATTGATGGCTTTACATCTTCCCACAGAGTTTAAGGCCCAAATACTCAATATGTAAACTGTCCAATGATTGCTGTTCCTCCTCTACTCTCTAAACCCACACTGAAATAACAATGGATATTTCCTCTACAAGCAGTGTCATGACCTCTGATGCATCTGCTACACTATAGTGGATGGTTTCAACATACTCTTGACATAACTTCCTATGGCTATCTCTCTATCGCTAAACATAGACTAATATTGTTAGCACTGAAAACAAAAGTCATACATTTTTAAGGCTCTTGAACCCTTTGAAAAATCAACTCAACAGTAAATTGGATTTTTTTCTAATCGATCGTGAAAGAAAACTACATGATTTTAATTAAATCGTTATCTATTTTTTGCTCTACTCAGAATCTGTCGTACTTTGATTGGTGGTAATTTTCGATCTTTGGACAGTAATTTGAAAGTTCTAAATCATAAAGTTGACATGTAACTGATCTCTCCTTACAAATAATCAAATGACCATAAACATTCTGAATTTATGGAACAAATTAAAGAAAGTTGAAGATCGTCTTATTTTACCAGGTGAAGTTTGGGCTAAGAATCCTTCTATAACAAATAACATGGGGACCAACAGCTTAAGTGTGACTTACGAACCACCACCAGTGACCGGGCAGGTGGGCTGCGTGCAAGGACGCGATTACTCAGACGGTCACCCATCCAAGGAACAGCCACGTTCGAGGCTGCTTGACTGCGTTATCTTGCGGAACCCTTTGGTCAAGGCCACTAGCAATCTAGAATTCCAACCACAACACCAACGAATGAGTATTATGTTTAGAGGAAAATAGAAAATACCAATAGTACATTGTATGAAATGCTTTTGCATTTTCCTAAAGTATTTAAGTAAAACATTACAATAATTCTAAATAAAAATATCTTCTTATTAAATATTAATGTAATTTAATACAATCTTAAAACGTATATTTTAATGCAAATAAAGTAACTCCTCCAAAAATGATTTCTTCTTCTATATTAATGTTACTATAACAATTTATAACGTTAATTTTAAATTTTTGTGTATTTTATTATTTTGAATCTGGAGTATCAAATGCGTAATATATGTACTAAAGAATGCATAACGTAGTAGGTAACTCTCCTGCTGTCCATCAACCCCCTGTATATGATTTTATAAACTTAGTTTTTATAATGCAATATAACGTAATTTTATAAGAGTAGTAATATGTTTATAAATGTATGACTTATGCTTGACAATTTCTATTTTAATTTATGATCAATAATGGAATGACACTTAGTCAAAGTTTAATGTGAGGGAATCTAAAGCAAAATGAGAATCCATCACATTATTACGACTGTGATATTTGTGAAGTTTATGGACTCAATGAGATTGACACCTTATGGATAGATACTAAGTCAGCCTTTCCCTTCTAAACTGTGATTTGTGAGTATCTTTGGAAACTGCCCCACATTTATACTCATACTTGGATATAAGTGTTTTTTCTTCCAGCACAAGTATTTTTATTTTAACATGTGGCTCATATCATGGCATGGACTATAAGGTATCACTCTTTTGTAAGTGATTTTCACACACAGACACACACACACACACACACACACACACACACACACACACACACACACACACACACACACACACACACACACACACACACACACACACACACACACACACACACACACACACACACACACACACACACACACACACACACACACACACACACACACGCACGCACATACGCACACGCACGCACATACGCACGCACACGCACACGCACACGCACACGCGCATACGCACATCAAATCAAATCTTTTATTGCCAGAATATAACAATGTATAGCAATCGTCAGATTAGTTCTAGAATTTTAACAATCACGCCACATTAAAACCCCATTCGAACATACAGAATTTCCACTCACAACACATTTGTACTGCCAATGTACCCACTTCCAGCGCCGGACGTCAGTCTTCTGATTAAGCGGTCACCCAGTCGTGTGCCATGAACTAATCAACACTGTAAAATGCTTAAAAAAGCGTTTCAAACGAGTTTTTAACGCCTTGGGCGTCGGGTCACTCTTTATTGAATTGGGCAACTTGTTGTTGATACGAATCCCTGCTTGTGAGGGCAGGTGCTCATAAACCCCCGTCCTGTGTCTCCCAGTTCAGTAGGTATTCCTGCCTCGTGAGTCATATGTGTGAATGTCCCGACCGCTGGTCATAGTACATTTAGACACACAGAATAAGGTTGTCTCTAAAATGTAGAGACATGGCAGGGTCAACAGTTGCAACTCCTTGAATGCTTCCTTGCAAGAATCTCTGAACTTCAACAGAGCGATTATGCGAATCGCTTGCTTTTGCAGTTTGAACGCTCAGAGAAACTGGCCGTTTGAGCTGGCTCCCCACAATACCAAACCATAGGTAAGGTGGGGGTAAATTAAGCCGTAATACGCCGTCATCAGCACCTGAGTTGGGCAGTATTTGGCTAAGTACCTCAAATCATATATTCCTGTGGCAAGCTTTTAGCAGACATGGTCTATGTGAACATTCCAAGTCAAACCCCTATCCAGGAATATACCTAAGAATTTGGAACAGTTGACGACATCCAGCAGGGTACACACAAACATATATATATATATATATATATATATATATATATATATATATATATATATATATATATATATATATATATATATTCTTATTGGTTGTATAATATGTTTGTAATTGGCTGGTAATATTATTGTCTCATATAGCTACATATTTAAACACTGAAATGTAATATATTTCACTTACCAACCCATAACTTTATATTACGAACACAAAATCATTCATTACTACCTTCCGCTTCCGCTCTCCTAAAGAATTATATCTTTACGTTATAAATGTAATAATAAAAGAAAATTATAATTCACAAAATTATAGTATAATATTAGTTCTGTGTTGTGCTTGGATAAATTGTGAAGAGTTATGGTTTATATTTTATGGACATCCAACTCACGTGGGGCTGGTTTTATTAACACTGTAATAAAATAAAAATAATAATAGGAAAATGTGTAATTAGTAAATATTATATGATTAAATATTTTTTTACATTATTTCTTTTTTAAAATTTATTCTTATAAAATACGAGTACAATACTCAATCTGCAGGGGTTTTATTTTTATCTGGAAACTATGTACAAACAAACATGTCATGTACGTACATGATAATTCTCTTTTTTACTCTCTGAGACGTCGTTTAATTTTGTACATAAAAAACGAGCATACATATATTTGTGCCACTGTTGTTTTACAGCTGTTTCCAAAGTAACGACCAATATGCGAACCACCGGGGGGTTGACTACGTTGTTGATGAGTGTTTATTATGAGCAGTTTGCATATTATGAGCAGTTTTTCTCTAATTCTACTCGTAGTAAAGTTTCGGTTTTGTAATGTGAAAAATATGTAAAACTGTTTGTTCTAAACATTGTATGAATGACCAAGAAGCTTTATCAATAAGTCGAAGGTTTTAGAATAGTGTTCATATAAAATATAACTAATGTTACGGAAAAGGTGATTTTTTTACTAAAACGAGTTACAGTATTTGGTTATTTTATTGATTTTATTTTATTTATATTATTTATATTATTTGAATTTATTTTATCTAGAGAATGGATACTAGACTAATAAATGCACAGTTCTAAGGACATTTCAAAATGAATGTACAAAAAGATAAAACCTTTTTTTTATGATTAGTGATCAAACGTGATTGGTTAAGAAGACACCAAAAATATTATGTTTTAATATTATTAATAGTATTTACAACAACCCACTATTTGTGTATTATCATTCTGAACCATACAGTAACAAATAATATCATTTCTTAATAATTACTTAAAAATTTACTTTTCAGATCACATAGGCCTTCAAACCTTTACATGAACTTTATTCAACGACTGAAATACCGAGCTCATTTAGGGATTTGAACCTTGGAAAGGCCCTTCAAAATTTGAAGGGATCGTTTCTCTCCGTGAAAACTTCGAAAACAATAGGGTTATATTTAAATTATTCGGTCAGTAGTAATATTAGTATCAAACTCTTGAAATGTCAGTTTATAGGAGAATACCTATTTTAATAGTCCATCATTTGGTTTTTGTTAAATATTGAGTATTTTTATATTTTGCTTACAGTTAATATGTGAAACGATAAAGGTTATTCCCGATGATTTTACATAAAATAACAAAAATCGTAATACAACTTATAGTACATTAAAATACTTTTAATAATCACGTGGCTTCCACTATCACTAATTATATTATAAACACTAATCTTTCAGTTAAAAATAGAAATGTATATTTTGGCATATTCAATTCAATTAAATTTTATTTCGCAAGTGCAAATCCACATTGCTGCAGTGCACATATAACCCATCTAGCTATATGATAGTTGACGTAAAATATATATTACTAAACAATAATATTCAAACATTTAGCCGTCATATAATATTTAAATATTTAATATGAAGTTATGAATTAAAAAAATCAGAATTAATCAGTTTAACTAACAAATAAGAAACTTATATTATTTGATACAACATAAGTATAAACAATAATTATATTACATTAAATTAAGTACTGTGGGAATTTTCTTTTCCTTTGACAGAGAGAGTGGTAAAGATATCCTTATGAACATGCAGTGTTTGAGCATTCAAGATCAAACAATGAACCAGAATAGTTTTTTAAAATGCTCTTATTATTTTATAGGGCTCATCAGAACACTACCTTGAAATTTCTAATATGCAGTTTTAAATTAACAATGAAGATAAACCTACTCAAATCCCGTATTCCCGATGGTATGAGTTCACCTTTACGGACATACTTGTTAGTTTGTGATTAGAATTAGCAGCCACAAGCCCGACCCAAATATGCAGGATTATTTATTATAGGTAAAATGTGTCCTAATATATTAACTTGTGCATTCAACATTAAACGTTGACGATAAATTGCATTGCTACTATAGAGCTGTCTGAACATTTCAACTCTCCAACGGTGACTTGACTGATTGGTAAACGGGTATATTAAGCCACCACGCTGGTTTTAATATATGACATGTATTTACCACACATATTTTATTACATAGAATACTCATTAAACTGCTTATAGTAAAGATAATTGGAAGAGGGATTCTGTATCCTAAAAGCTTTAACAATTAAAACCATCTGATATCTTTATACACCTCTAGAGAGCTTCTACTATTCCAACATTTGAGAAACTTGATCTCAATTATAAAATTAATGAGTTCCTATTTAAATACGTTCTTTGTAACATTATATAAATTGCAAGCTAGGAGATGTTATACTCTATCGCTTAGTTGTATATTTACATTAAGTACTCTTGTTTTAAACGTCTCTGAAATACGTTTTATTCTGAGGTGTTCAATATTTTAAGATTATATTTTGGTTTTTATTTTTTTAGTTGTTAAGTTAGTACATACAAAACATTATTTTTAAAATAATCCATAAATTTCTATAATAAATGGGCTTACATAACTCCTTATATATAAAATTTTACTAACATTTACAACCAGCCCCATAAAGTGAGACACACCAACACTTTTATTTTACCTATTACAAATACTAATTTAAAAGTAGTAAATTACTTTTTTTACAAATTTTTCAATAGTGTCGAGGATAGCCTCTGCAAATAATCTGTGGTTATTTGTTTAAGTCTATGTGACCTTGTTCATTTCGTGTTCCTTATGGTATCTGTGCATGTTTTCACTTTTTATCTGACCCTGCTATAGATTATGTTTGCAGCTTGATTCATTTGGTTTTACGGCCCCAGGGTTTCAGAATAAGATGGATTGTCCCCTGAATAGCCACATTTCCTTGAAGTTACCTGACGACGCAGCGTGGGACCATCCGGCAGGGCCTGTCCTCCTGTTTGACCCAGAGGTGGCATCACCTAATCCTTTCTTTCCCACTTTGAGACAGACTTCTCCAGGACCCTTCATTTTATTCTAGACTCTTTTGGCCTCTATCTGGGACTTTGGATTTCGTACTCAAGAATAAAGATCCCTTAGTGTAGGGACGTTGTTTTGGGTAATAAGGGCCAGACCGTTGTTTTGTAGATATTTTAAGGCCGGACGTTCTCTTGAGATAAAAGGAGATAATATTTAGATTTTATTTTTATGTGGTTTGATTCAATTTTTTTCGTCGTCGTTGTTGTTGTTTATATAGTCACTTTCAAAGAGTGAGGTGCTCGAGAATTTTTGTTTTCAGTTCTTTCAGAAGGATAAGGTTACTTTTATAACTCGAAAAATCTGATACATTAAGTTTTTCCATATTGATTAGTATCTACATTTTAGTTCCCGAGTCCTCGGACATTGTTACCTGCGCTATTCAAATTCATTTGCAGTTATATAAGTTTGTTATTATTTATTTATGTGTATTTGTTATTAAATTGTCTTATATTATTTATTTTAAAAGCCCGTTTGTTTTAAATAATAAAAAAAATAAATTTAGATTTTCAAAGGACTATTCATATTTTAGTTCCGTTTCTTTTATATCTGATCTAATATAAATCTTTAACTGCACAGTTTATAACCATTTTTACTGATGATAATTGTTCTTGAGTCACCTCGAGGCCATGTTAAAAAATTTTATGTTCAGAGATATCTAAGTAAATAATCAAAAACAGTCAAAAACCCATTTTGTAAATAGTTTTTATTTTAATTCAATAAGGTTTTTTTTAATACTATATAGATTTTTCCTGAAAGCGCTTCATGGAACCATCCGACAAGGAATACCCTTCTAAAATCTGTATTTTATATTTGAAAGAAAACTACAACAGTCCTTAGATATTAATAAAAATTAAAAATAACAAATAAATTCTTGTAACAAAGCTAAATCAAATCCTTCAAACCATTTAAGTGGATTTGATTAACCTGCTTTACTGATTCTATTTATGCTACTTAATCCCTTCTTAAAACAGCACAGGGGGTAATCTGTAATTATGAGATCCATTGTTTGGGTATACACCCCGCAACCACATGACTTATGCGGGGGAGCATAGTGTAAATTCCTATTTGTATTTCCAGTAGTTACATCTGCTCACTCTAGTTCGGAACCGATCTTGAATAATACATAAGAAAAACTTATGAGGTTAATAAATGTCTTTTATAAACAGTCGACATCAACAAGATGGTATTTCCAACAAGATAGAACGTAAATATTTCCCTAGTTGTATAGTAAAATTAAAATGAATTAAAGAAAACATATTTAAAAGTAGATCCATTAAATGTTTTAATTGCGATAGCTATGTAGTGGTTAATTGTTTAAAAATTATTAATTTACTAGTTACTTCCGAAAAGTAACACAATTAAACCAAACGTAATCAATCCTTTAAAGATAATTTGTATGGATAAACATATTTATAATATGTAAAACATGTCTTTTAGTGATTAGTTACATAGATCAACACTAATTGTTTGTATCAAGCCAACTTTAATTTGATGATAACCTAATATGAATAATACTATCAACGAAACAATGGAATTATTAATAAACGTGGTTTTATGTTTTCCAATACACGATCTAGTGTTACTGTCAAAACTGATATTGATCTTGTGTGGAAGATATACGGTGTACAATACTAAAGTTTGGAATGAAAGTGCCGAAGGCGAGTGGGGGTATGATGAAGGTTCTGAGTTGGGAAGAAGTTTCTAACTGGCTAGCTAGCTTACTCGGTAATGGCCTTAAAAATGTACCTATAATTTCGAAATGATCCATAGGATACGGATCATCAATACAGCATAATATTGTCCATTAAGATCGTTCAAATTATGGTCCAGTTCTACATATTAGTGTTTGAAGAAATTGATACTTGGAATTATATATGAAATATATTATAAAACTGTTCGGGTAGTAATCATATGCCTTTACTTATAATGGTTGTCATCTAAATCAACATTTTCGCTGTCAAGACCCCAATTTAAAAAATTAACATATTCAAATCCAAAATATATCTCAGGTGCAATCATAAAAAAATCTTACAAAACCCATATCATCCTAATTTAAATTTTAATCGTACTGAAATGTGTAATTAATATTTTTTACATAAACAAACAAAAAACTAATTGTTGATATTTTTAGGGTTACTCATTTAAATTTCTAATGAAAATAAAATAATATCAAAACAAGTAGCTACCACATCAAAACCAAAAAATAACGAAGTAATCAGTAGTCAATAAATAAAAAATGTATGCAGTAAATACACGTTTTCAATAAAGCTTCGAAACAAGTGTTATTAGAGTTCCTAAACAATCTATAACTTGTTTATTTTATGTATATTTATTTTATGTTATTTCTTTTGTTTTAGTATATTCAGCTTTGGACGAACTTAATATACTGAAACAAAATTTTAAGTGTTCATATTTCACCTTCATTCATTTTAAGATATTGACTGGATATCTTAAATAAATTCAGGTGGCTCCTTAGACTATATGTTTGTATACGATACTAGATAAAACGAGTAGTTTACATAATATACAGCATCACAAGATTTAAGTATGATGAATGAATAAATAAAATCATTATAATTATCTATAAATCTTATAGTGATAAGTAAAATATTGCTAATTTTAAGAAATGTTATATAATTATTTTGTGGCGAACATTTATAGATAACAATTAATTAAACTAAAATTGAATTAAATCGCATATAAATAATTACAAAACTTATATAGCCTAACAAACATGAGACAAAAAGATAATCAATTCGGGTTCACAGAAGGCAAAATTACTGAATCAACTATAACAAAGTTCATGAAGGGTATTTTAAATGGAATAAATAACAGTTTAAAATGTACAGGAATTTTTATTGATTTTGCAAAAGCCTTTGATCTAGTCGACCACAAAATTTTACTAGAGAAATTAAAAGTTTCTGGAATCAGGGAACCTGCATTGAATTGGTTTGATAGCTTTTTAACAAGAAGATCTCAGCAAGTTAAAATTCAAAGCTATTTAAGTACACCAACACCCATAGTAAAAGGCGTACCTCAAGGGTCTGTGTTATCGGCCACGCTGTTTTTATTTTTATTAACGACTTGTTACATGCTCCTTTTACAACTAAAATAATGGCTTTTGCCGACGACATCGCCCTCCAATATGTTAACTCATGTTGGACAAACATTTGGGAGCACAAGAA
The DNA here is from genome assembly GCA_035578905.1 of Stictocephala bisonia. Classification (NCBI taxonomy): domain Eukaryota; kingdom Metazoa; phylum Arthropoda; class Insecta; order Hemiptera; family Membracidae; genus Stictocephala; species Stictocephala bisonia. The sequence goes on along the minus strand of JAQJVL010003549.1, from coordinate 13,572 downwards.
TTCAGATTTATACATTTTGAGATCATGGTGTGCAACCAATAAAATGGTGATAAATGCTGATAAAACTAAATACGTAAATTTTGACCTGAAAAAATTTTATTTTCTAGATAACTTAAAACTTCATGACTTTTTGAACTACCCCGAAACAAATGACTGTAAATGTCCGTTTATCAAACAAGTTAGTCATATTAAATATCTAGGTGTTGTTTTAGACGAAACCGTCTCGTGGAAACAACATACTTCTCACTTACAAACACAAATCTGTAAAAGTATAAGAACTTTTATTTCTTAAGGAACCTGTTAAACGATGATCTATTACGAACGCTCTATTTTGCCTTGATTCACTCGCGTCTAATGTACGGTATCGAGCTCTGGGGCGCCACAAACAATGTCACTATCAACTCCTTAGAAATCACCCAAAAACACTTCGTTCGAATCCTGACACTCAAATCGAAACGCGAGCCTTCCCTACCTCTCTTTCGCTATCTCAAAATCCTTCCTCTAAAATATATTTTCATCTTCAAAGTTCTAAAATTATTTTTTATGCGTAGTGGAAACTATGGTACAACGAAATTTCAGTTATATACTCGAGCAGCTTCCAAATCTATTTTTGTTAGGCCAAAAGTTAATAAAACAATCTTTAAAAATTTGTTTTTGTTTATAGGACCAACAATTTTTAATATTCTACCAAATTACATTAAAGATTCCCTTAATTTAAAAATATTCCAAAATAGACTTAAAACTTGGCATACGAGCAGAGATGAAATAAGCGATCTAATAAAAGTTTTGCAGTGATTGATTTATCTATTTTTCTTATAAATATTTTTAGTATACGCTTTTATATACATGTTTATGTACTATCTTATATATTATGTTACGCTGTATATTGTTTGTAAATCCATTTAGAATTAAGGATTAAGTTTAATTTTTAAGCTGCATTTTTATGTTACATAAAGTTACATTTTATCGTAAGCCATCAACCTCAGACGATGTTTTACTAACTTCAAGTCATAATTTATATTATGATAACCTTTATAATAAGTTTCCATTTACGTTCTATTATTTTTATTTTTCTAAAACAATAATAAGTAAATCTAATAGTTTTTTTGCGTAAAAATGGTGTTTCAAGGATCTAGTATTTTTGTAAATATTTCTATATTTTTACAATATTATTCTATATTTTTACAATAGTATTCACCATCTTCAAGTACATGCAGGACAATGACTGAAGTGAACCGCCTAGTTCTCATGTTAATATAGACTGTTCAATGTAAGATCAAGTTTAATTTTTGTTGTGCTAGCCATCCATACCTGACTTGATGGTTAGAAATTCGTAGTTACATATTTATAATTATTGTATTTTTTAATGTGGAATAAATATTTCTTATTTCTTATTATATATTATATTTTCTTACAAACTATATTTTACAGTTACAAACTCATAGTTAGTGCATTAAGAAACCCATGGACAGATGATCTTTCCTCTGTAACATGGCTGCATTAACATAAAGAACTATTACTACAAATTACTACAAAATTATAATTAGGAATAATTGTTTATATTCTGAATCCTGGCAACTGGAAACCAAGCTAAAATAATTTGGTAAGCTATTTATAATAAATCAATTAATGCCTTTTTTTACTGACTAGAAATGATTGGCCCTCAGATGTAAATAGTTTCATAAAATTGACGGATCAATAATGGATGATGGAAAGTATCCAAATTAAATTTACCACTCCTCTTTTTCAAAATTATGATAGCTCCCATATCCTCATCTGATATTCAGACAACTTATCTCAGGAATTTAACATGTTTTTTCACTTAATATTGCTACCAAAATATAGGCAGCATAAAGTATACGTTTTGTTATTTTTCAAAAACTTCATCAAATTAATTTTGAACACCAGAAAGAAAATGTATGTTGTCGTACAAGCGTTCATGTAGAACTCTTAGTTATATTATAATAGTACTAATTTAACACTTATAAACCTCATTCTCTAATCTAAAATACTAAAATTGGAGATAATGAAATATGTTTTCTCTAGGCTTATTGTATACAATCAAAATATTGTAAAATTACGTTACAGTCACTTCGATATGGTTCTGGTTCTACTTTATTCAATTGATTCAAATTATCTTCAATAAAATAGGTTTTTAAATGATCTTTTATATTTATTAAAGAATATAATAAATAATTTAATACTAGGACATCAGATCAATTATTAAAAAATGACCATCGTTATTATTCAACGGCCTGTTTTCAAGTTTTAATCAGTATCTTTATTTTTGTTTAAAGGGGCTTTCAACACTAATGACAAACTAAATATTTAGTAAGCTTTCTCTGAGAAAAACTGTGTTCTAACAATCTTGAGTTTTCCACACAGTAATAACTATCACATCCTATATCAAATCCCATTTGTTTTACTCTTAAGAAGGATAATATATATTTTATTAATTGGCATGAAACTGCATGGATAAGAAGTTATTACAAATAAACGGGCATTTCATTAAATTTGACCATACGGCATTAAGTTTGATTCAGTGATAATATTTAGATATGTGTTTCAATAAAATAAAAAATTGATAAGAAAAAAAATTGTTGTTTTGGTAAAAAAATGATACGAAATACGAAAGAATCGTCATTAAACGTAACAAGTACAACATATAGAAAAATTTTATATTAAAAACATTATAAATGCTTACAATTGGTTTATCGATATAATTTTTTCTGAAGTAATCGTACTTAAATATGTATATATATCATTAAAATTATACTCTAAGTCAACAACAGAATCGATTTCTATTAAAACATTAGTAAATTAATTTGTAATTCCTATGTGTCTCAACGATGTTACTTGTTCTTAGAATTTTCAAGTATAATATACTGAAACACTTTGAATGAGCAAAACGTAATTATATGAATAAAAGGGACAATGTTGGTTTTTGATGTTATATCATTGCTTAAATGGCCTTACCATAAACTCCAACTAATGAGCACAACCGTCGTCTTTTGTTGTAGCAAGAACCCTCAGCAACATATTATTTGGTTTATTCCCACAATGTAAACAAACATTTCAAATAATTGTAATACAATCATAAATGTTGTGTGAACGGATAGTCTAATTCGATAGAAGTAGAAATCAGTACCATTTTATAGCAATACGATCATATTTGTCATCTACGATAGAACATAATATGTTGTTTCGGAACACTTCTCCAAAATAGTTTTAAAACGGCAAAAGTAAAATTCTTAACACTTCAAATTTGTGTAGGGGTTGTGTAAGTACAGTAATGTGTTGTTTTCTCCTTTAATCCTTATAATTACATAACCAAGACATTTAGTGCAGAAATTCAGGTAATTTTGATTTATTGCATATTAAAACATTGAACATATTCAGGATATTTTTACATTTTCATATTATTTCGTGAAAGTGAGCAAAGCTGCTTCGTTCAAACAATAAATAGCTTGAATAATTACGTTGATTTTGTCTTATAACTTTGTTGAAAATAAATAATTTTAAGGTCAGACATAAATATATACACGGTGAATGTTCTTGATGAAGTGAAATAAATATTTACTTACTGATCACATCTATTTGTTGCAAGTTGCAAATCTCCCACTCATGTGCGAATTGATTGCCGGATATTAAAAAGATATAGTGTAAGGTTTATAACGAACACATTTATTTAGGGCTTATTCGCTACTTAAATAAATACGTGATATAAATTGGTAATCGGTTTATTCTTCTATGTTGGAACATTTCTAATTTCACAAAGTTATATGATTTTCTGAATGAATCTATAAACAAATTTATTGTCAGAGTTATTGCAAGACCTAGATACCAATAAAAATCATTAAGTTTAATTTTAAATATTTTCTTTTGACTATAACTTATGTTGAAGTCCAAATTAAATTTTTTAATTGTCTAATATATACAGTGAATCTTTGTAATCCATATTTGGTTATAATTTAAATAACTAATTCATTAAATAAATAACGTTTTACTGTCTTTGTACAGATGTGTTGTTGTATATATATATATATATATATATATATATATATATATATATATATATATATTTATATATATAATATATAATTAATATAGTATAAATTAAATGTATATATCCAGTTTTATTTTTCCTAATAAATAAAATTCAATATTTTTTTCTAAATTAACTCTTATGTAATTTTTCAGGTCTTCAACATTTACTAAGGGAAACATTAAATTAAATTTTTTAATATTTTAAATAAATTCTTTTATTGTATTCAATTTCACATCCAATCAAATCATGTTAATATTTTTATTTAAATATTTCAAAGTAATAATTTTTATGTTATTTGGTAATGTGGTGAAAATTCGTACTTAAATTTGGTCACAATTTGAGTTTAGAGATTTAGATTGTCTGCATCTTGTAAAAAATAAATGTAATGGACTTCTAGTGTTATTATGGTGTTTGTTTTCAACAGTTTGAAATTGGTGAATGTAAAGTTTAATATGGATTAAAACGTAATAAATGAATAGTTATGGTAAAGTTTATGTTTTTGTTTTGATGAACTATGGAACATGCAAGAGTGCATGGAATTTAGAACATGAACTATTCCTAAAGCTTTGTTACGTTGTTTGGAAAAAATATTGTTTTGATAAATATTATCCCATATGTTGTTTTGCTAAAAAAATATGACGAAATATAAATGACGTATTATCCTATACGATACATATTGAGATAATCGTCTTTGTTCAAAGATTTAACATGACTGTTTACCACTCTACATATTAATGTGATAAGACCAATCTAGATTGCTTATCTTTAAACCTAAAATATTGATTTTGTTTTATTTCTTTTGATTTTGATATAACATTTGTATGATCTAAACTATTAAAATAACACCAAGTATTTATAATTTTGAATAAAACCATTTAAATCATTTTTATTCCTACTTTAAATGTAAAGAGTTACATCATCTACATATATATTTGGTGTAGTTGATTTTGAGATAAAAGGGAATAGTAGATCATATGTAAATACATTGAAAAGTGTTAGTCCCAAAATGGAACCTTGTTTAACACCACGTGAATTTCAACTGTATCAGAAGTAATTTCGTTGAATTCGACTATTTGCTTGCAGCCTTTTAAATAATTTTAAAAATGCAATTACTTTCTCTTTTGTAGTATCAATTTTGAAATAATATATCATGGGATACCAAATCAAAAGCCTTTTGTAGGTCTTATAAACGAATTTAGGGCATTTTTTGTTTCAAATAAATAAAATATTTTCTGAATCAGTGAAAAGAATTGTACTTTTATGTTGCCTGAGTTCGTATTTATGTTAATATAATATATTATTACTTTCTAAATAGTCTGATAGTGCATCATAAATACTTTGTTTAGTTATTTTCGCAAATATTGGGAGTATCTGACTTTGGCAGAGATTCTTCATATTTAATTGGATTTTATTTGTTAGGAGTTTGTGTTAATTTTAAAATGTTCAAACAACTAAGAAATATTGCCGGTTTAAATTTATATTTGTGATATGTGCTAATGGTTCACTAATTATATCGGCTATAAAGTTGATAATATTTGTAAATATTCCATAAAAGTCATTTGAGTTTGAATTTTTTAATTCAACATTTAATGACTTTTAACAGTCATTTGATGTTTAATGACTGTTATATTTAATCAGCATGTGGTTTTACACAAACTATAATTAAAATACTAGACACTTTCCAGCATTGTTTTTCAGCCCGATTTTTATTTAATATTAATTTATTCATATATGTAAATTTAACATTTCATAAGATGTACCAAAATAATTAATAATTACGTTAGAGTTTGTTTCCTTTTTTACATGCGAAATACAGGTTAATTACTTCATACAGTATTATAGCGGTTCGTAAAATACAATTATATAACAATAATATATTAAAAATGATGATAGAAAAATTATAAACACGCAAAACACGTACTATGATAAACTAAAGACTATTGTATATTTTCAAATAATACATACAAGTGAACATCTATATAAAATTATCAAAACAGAAATCCAAACTTCAAGTAAATTGAACTATTATGAATAATACATTTCAAACGAAAAACATTAAATTTGATAAACACTTTTTGATTACCTTTTTTCAAATTTTAATTTTAATAAAAAGCAAGAAAAGGTGTGCAAAAACAAGATCCGTTATATAAATGTTTAATGAGGCTCCTCTGACGTAATTTAATGCAGATCAATCTCTCTCCAGTGATTCAGAAAGTGATTGCGAATGAAAAGGAGTTTTATTGAGCATAAAACAGGGAGTGTAGGACCCTTTCCACGCTATAATTGAAGCAAGTTTTATTTAATATTCAAGACAGGGTTATATTACCCTATCAATTGAACTGGAGTATAAAAAGCCAACCATTAGATTACGAATCAATATTATAAAAATGTAAAATAATTGGTTACATAATCAAAATTAAAGTGAAATTTTCTCTTGTTAATTGACGAGTCTTTAACTGGTTTGTTTGACGTCGATATGGATTATTAAATATAATTTGTACTTTTATTAGACCGTCAGCTAAACATTTAATTGTATATTAAAGAACCTTTTACAACATTCATAAAATAAACTTTATAAATAATTATGGAAAAATAATATTTCAGTTAACTAGGCTAAAATCTAACAAACGCTAAAACTTTTAACCCAAAACACTGATGTGAAAAAGAAAATGCTTAACAATAAGCCCCATAGATCAATAATCAAATTTCAGATTCAGAGTTAAATATTATGTGAATGATTTTTTTAACTACAAAGTTGCTAAATGAATAAAATATTTTGCAATATTTACAAATATGGTAAGGGTACTAATGAAAATAATATAAGTGCAAATAACTAAAAATAAGTGGTCCTAATCCATGTAATAAGTGGGAATATTCCTATAAGTTATTTGTGACAGATTTTTGACCAATTAACTTGGTAAATAGTTAAAGTATATTTATTATAAAAAGCATAATTTCCTTGTACAAATTTTGTTTTTGAAAATTACATACTACATTAATTTGTTTAAAACACCAAATCCATTCATATATTTATTTAGCATATTTGATTACATACCCAGATAGTATTTGAAAACTAAATATATAAAAGAATTGAAAAAAAAATTAAAAATTTATGCGTTTTCACAAAACTTAAAAATAAGCTAAATGTAAATTTTCCACTCATAACACTACCTATTCCCAGTATAAATTAAAAAAAAAAAAAAAAATACAGCAGTTATACTTGGACATTTTTAGATTATAGTATGCATGGCTCAGAATTCATATATGATATTATATGCTATATTTACAAAGTTTATTTTAAAAGTTGCAATAAAACAGCTGTATGAGCATACAATCATATCAAAGCATTATTAATATTCACTAAATATATCTCTCTAGATTACTCAAATTTAAATACTTGACTATTTCGGGAAAATATTAACAATGCAAAAATACATTCATAATCAAAACACATTTATAGTTGGTTCAATTTAATACTGCCTAAAATAAATAGATTAACATACTACAAAACATAATAACTTATAATTAAATACAAAAACACAAAAATACAAGCTGAAATACGAGCAAACAAAAGTATAGCCAAGGCATTACGTAAATGTTGTGATTTATAGTGTTATATATTTATAGTTTTTGGCATGGATATTATGAATATAGTAGAAACAGTGCCTCCATAAATATGCCAGGTGTGTGCCATAGGTCATAGGTGAGAGTGTTATGAATCTCTCCACCAGGAATGCAATATCAATAAACGTCCCTTGACGTAGGTTCAACAAAATGACAAGTTATTACATAGTAGCTATATATATATATATATATATATATATATATATATATATATATATATATATATATATATATATATATATATATATTGAAAATACAGTTATAAATATTATATTGAACTGTCTCTAAATTATTAATTTCCTTGTCATACTTGTAAAAGTAATACAGTGGCAAGAAAATAGTTAGAAAATTGAAGTTCTATAATGTATAAAGATATAGCCCAATGAAGATATTTCCTCTTTTATCACAGTCATATACTTATTATTTCCCATATCCCCAGTCATATATCATCCCGGATTTCTTAGTCATTATATGAGATGGGACAGACAGATTTAGGTAAATAGGGTAAACTAGGTAAATAAATTGCCTCTGAAAATAAATAGGTTCTAGCATTTGACCGCACAGATTTTGACATATTAGTCTAACTGAAAACGATGGGATAAGTACTTCAAAAGAGACTTCAAAAGAGATATGGTTATTTTTTGTATGTCGTTAATTTAAAGTTTTAATAAGTTACATATAAGAAGAATAGCCAAACAGTCTGAGAGCTATATGAGTATTTACTACGTCTCACATTGCAGAACCCTTAAGATTTAGGATACATATTCCTAAAAATGTACCTACCTACTACGCCTACAAACAGAACTAATGGTGGCTAACAATGACATTGTGTGCCTAAAACAAAATTCTTTAAAGTAATTGAGAGAAATATATAAAGATACATTTTCAGTCCGACGAATACATAAATCTGAACAACTTACTGGAAGAACTGATCATATTCTGAAATACTACAGCTAGCAGGATAAGACGACTGGGATATGTACGTACTCCAAATGGATGAATCTAAAATGTCAAAAACTGTACTGGTGAAACATTGAAACTGTACTGTACATATAGGACATTGAAAAGAAGGTAAAAGCAACATTATAAACTCTACGTTGATGAAGGTTTTAGAATGTTAGATATTAGGAACTGGATATAGAGATAAATAAATGGATGAGTAGTCATCCAGGTAAAGACCCACAACAGGCTGTGGTGCCAATTTGAAGAAGGAGAAGGAAATGTTCGACTTTGTTATTATTTTCAATATTTCATTATATCTGAGAGTGAATTAGGGATTTCACTTTATTTAAAACATATAATATACAAATAATGTATACAAATATTCTGAGACGACTGATACATGTAAATATATACTAGAACAAAATATAATAAGATCATATTATTGAAATATCTTCAATTAATTCAAACTTTATTCTAGAAATATGTCTAATTATCAATCACTATAATTTGATTATTGTTATATTTATTTTAAAAATATTAGGTTCAGTTCCATCTATTTTGTATCACTAACTACATTTTCTTCTATAATACAATAAATTAGCAGAATGACTCCATTCTAATTGACCCATTGTTTTACATACTGTTATATCTACTATCACGATAAAAATGAGAAAGGTGATTTAAATTAGTTAGCAAACAACATTGCTATTTGACAGTGTAGTGATGTATTATGTAAAATGTCACAATGTAGTGACTCTGAATTATCTGCAAAACTACATAATATGAATCATGAAGTATAAATATAATAATAATCTTTACTTTTATCTAGTGGTCTTTTACACCAAGTAAAACATTTGTTATTATCATGACTATTTAAAAAGAGATATACATGTGTAGACATATACAAGCAATTAAAACTGTAATAATTTATCCTTAATATCGTTTTATTACTTAATATAAATATATTTGATATTGAACTTCAAATTTTTTTCTCTTTGATTGAATGGTTTGGAGTATTTCTTTTGTATTTTAAACTAATTATTTTTTATTTATTTATTTATTTTTATTTATTTATTCATAAGACGCCGATCGTCAAGATATGGGTGAATATGGATTTCGAATGAGTATGATGAGCGAATGTAGTCATTGTTACAAACTAAGGCATTTTTGTATGTAATTTTTTTATGTATTAATATTGTATTGTATTAATATTGTATTAATATTAATATTAATATTGTAGATACATACAAAATTACATAATTTTGTATGTATCTAAACGCCAATGGCACTTTTTAATTAATATATCCAATGAAAAATTTACCTTTCATCTTAGAAAAAAAAAATGAATTTAACCCTGATTAAACATGATGGTAGCTAATGAATTATATTTGCATTAAATTTTAATACTATCACATATAACATTATGTGTAATATTGTAGCTTTGAACAAAGAGATTAATTTCAGCATAGATTTCAAAGATATTACTTTTATATTTTGAAAATTATAATCTGGTAAACCTCTATTGATATAAGCGTTTAAAGTGGTTTTTAAATTCGTTATTTTATCATTTAAATGGCTATAATTCGTTCATTTTATGAAATACATTTTATGCGTAAAGGAAGATTAAAGAAATATTATTCGTCTAAGACTTAAGATACTAAAATATTTGTCTGATTTTTTAATATGAATAATCATTATATAATTGCTTAGTTCTATCCAATATTGTGTTGTAGAACTGCTAAAGACAACTAGCTTTATAAAATATTCAACGAATGTTTACAAACCAAACAATAGATGTTCTTATTGATGAACCCTTTCTGTATTTACTAATAAAAAGAATATAACTTACTGATGATAACTAAAGACCATTATGGAGATATAAATATTGGTTTCCTGACAACATGGAAAAGTATTAAGTATATATATTAGATACAATTTATAAGCCAATTTTTAATCCGATTCCGTGATTTATATCATACTGAATAGTATCAGTGCACATAATCATTTCAATTATGAGTTACTATAAAAAACATAAAATCATACTGTATGGGTACGAACACTTTGGCTAGGGCTGTTCACATGGAAAACAGTTACGTGAGATAAGCTAATTTTAATATTGTTTTATTGAAGAAGCACTTTACACACTAACTATCACTAATAAACGAGATATGACAGTTTTTTCTAATACAAATATTTGAACTGTACTTGAACTTCATGATCTGCATGTTCTGTATAGTCTTTTAAGATCTATGATACAGCAAAGATCAGAGCTGTTTAGCAAAAAACCTCTATAATACAAATACGCATTTGATACTCGATATAGTTTTTACTTAATATTTATTGAAATTAAAATTCTGATTTGAAATTGCATTAGACGTTTTTATTTACTTTTCTGTATTTTATTATTTAATGTTCTTAAGATCCAGTGTTTTTCAATTCAAACTACTGTATTAAGCACTAAATTAGATAATCAAGAAAAAAAAGAAAAACATTAAGATAACATACTGTTTGGTTTTGTTTATTATTTATATAATTAAAAATCACAAATATTACCAATAACAGACCTATTACATTGAAACAACAGTGAGTATGAAACAACTTTGAATAACCAATAATAATAATAATAATAATAATAATAATAATAATAATAATAATAATAATAATAATAATAATAATAATATAAAATGATCATACGTGTAATGTAGGATTGGACTTTATTCAGATTGGATTTAATGTGGTGTTCATTAAGTCATATAATAATCTAATATTTTTTCTTTACAATATAATATTTACTTTTACCTATTAATATCAGTGGAAAATTAGTAGTTTATTTTAATTAGCTGATATCAACGAAATAGTAAATAAGTTGGCGTCCTTAGTGGGAAGTAGCCATCTGCCACCAATCACTGTGCCTGGGCTCTGAGCCCTTGAGGAAAACTTTTAATGTACCCTTAAGTGACGTAAACGTAGAGGAGCTAAATCTTAGATTGAGGAAAAAGAGGTTTGGTATCTCAAACTAACCTCTTCTGGTAATTGTTTATCTGCAATTATTTAGATTAATATAAATTCTGATAAAATAAAACCGCCATAACTTTCAAGTCACTCAAGATTGAGCTTTTATGGCTTTACAGTGTTTATTGTATATAACATGTTTAGGTCGTCCCTAGTTTTTAGCTATCCAATCTGTACAACAACAAAAACTGTACAACAATAATAAAATTAACCTACAGATATTTTATGAAAATAAAAGTACATTTCATATTGAACGTTTTATTTCAAGAATAAGATTTGTAAACCTTAAGATTTCATTGTAAAACCTTCGAGAAACGTTCTTATTTTTCAGTAACCTTAATTTTAACTCATTTAAAACACAATCTACATATCAGCATTACTTTTTAAATTATTAAATGAAAAGAATCTTTTAAGATCTTTTATTTTTGACTCAATGTTACCATACATTGTAGACAGGATACAGGAAATTTGTTTACAGCTTAATGTTATCCAAGCGCTTAAATATTGCCTTAATATTGAATCAAAATCTAAGAACACTTACTAAATGAGAATGTGTTGATTCTTATAATATATAACTCAACTATCCAATGGAAGGCTTTGATAAACAGTAGAAATATGTTGGAATTCACTTACTATACGTAAGTACGATGTAACAAATGTAAACAATGTAATATATATTAATTATGTTGAGTGGAGTTGAATTATTTGATTTATGTACCATTAGAATTTATTTTTTTTAGAGTGAGACACTATTAGTATAAACAGACGGACTTTTTTAAGTAGAAACAACACTGTATTTTATAGTCGTATCATTAATGTTGAGAACATTGTAGATATTATGCAACGAATTGCGTTATTTTAAGACGTATATTCACATTTTAAATATTTCCGTTATCTTTTAGTAATTTTAGTGCTATTTTTATTCCCACACTGGTAAGAGTAGTTTGTGCAGATTTTTAAAAATTTTATGTTGACTTTATTTTTTTATGATTAATTTCAAGAGGATGGCTGTCATATAACAATTTCGTAATCATAATATACTTTATATTACATTTATTGTGCTTTAATATATGGTTAATTCCCTGTATGTTTCAATTATAATACCATAACAAGTGCAATCCTAATGAACACAAAGTACAAATACCAACTTAACGTTTTCTGGATATCTCAAAAATTATTTCAATAGGTTTAGATATAAATGGAAACATTTGTCACCGTTAGTTAGTTATGCACATTGTTCACTATCACACTAATGTATAAGCCGATTTTTTTTAAACAAATCTTAAGGTAGCACAGAAAATTATTGTACCATAGTCTTAATCTCGAAGTAAACCCCTCCAAATGTAATGTATTAACATTTTCGTTGCGACCACAAGATATCACTGAAAGGCCAACCGTTTGGTTGGGGGTCTCCTGCTAAATGAGGCTGTTAGTTCAAAATTCCTGAGAATACACATGGAACGGGGTTTGACCTTGAATTATCACATCGACCATGTCTGATAAAAATGTTCCTCAGGCATTTATGTCTTGAGAACTTTAGCCGAATTCTGCCCAACTCAGATTCTGATGACGGCGTATTAAGGCTTGATCTACCCTCATCTCACCTACGGTGCGGTGCTGTGGGGAGCTTCAACAAATAATCAGTTTATTAGCAGAGCGTTTAGATTGCAAAAACAAGCGATTCGTAAAATCGCACTGTTAAAGTTCAGAGAATCTTGTAGAGAAGCGTTCAAAAACCTGCAACTATTGACACTGCCATGCCTTTACATATTGAAAACCACAATGTTTTGCATAAGTAAAAGTGCCATGGTAAGTGGGCGGGATATACATGCGCACGAAACCAGACACAGGGATGACTAACGAACTGGAAGCCACAGGACGGTAGTCTACGAATGCTTGCCCTCACACACGGGCGTTCATTTTGTAAACAAATTACCGGCTTTTAA
>JAQJVL010003548.1:0-59017 GCA_035578905.1 Stictocephala bisonia | reverse complement strand
TTTCGGATAATGTGTTAACAAAATTAAAGACTATTCCCGGAAATAAACATCGACAATATAGTTCTCAATGTTGTTTGGAAGTAATGGAAGTTTGTAGAATAATTTGCATCCAATTATAAATTTTAATGTGGTAACCAATTGAATGGGAAACCCTAAATTTTAATTACTCCCACTGAAACATATATTTAAGTAGTTTACAATCTCTTCGTATCTGCAAATGCCATTCATTTTTGAAGCAATAAACTAAAGGAATCTTCCTATTCAAAGCTTTGGGCCTAGGAGTCCTCTGAAAGTGGATGTAGATTGATGTAGAAGGAACATAAAACATCAAGTACAGATCGAAATTAATTATCTCATTTTTGACAGGAATCTTCACTATGAACTTTGAATTTTCCCCAGACCTTACATAGTAATATCAATATTATCTTTTAGGTAGGACATTTAAAGTGCAGGGTTGAGTATCTGAGAATTTCTTTGCTACTTACAATACCACAATAGTCTAATTTAGAGTATGTTTTTCTTGTTACTTTCATTGTTGGTGATATTATTGTAACAAGTATCCATTACGTTCTTCAGATATATCGTATGTTTTCTTGTCAGCTAGTATTTATTAAAAAAAAAAAAAACTATTAAATTAAATTATGAATTGTTTTGCTAGCCATTCTTACGTTCAATTTTCGATTAGATATAGTTCTTGTTTCATAAACAATTATTGGCTATTTTTCTTATGTTTTTCATAAGTTAGTGAATGAAGTGCGAACACAAGATATCGTGAAAATAATAAAAGTCCGCTTAAGAGTACTTATTGTGAAATTTACATTCATCTTACTTGCCTAGAGTTAAAGGATGCCTAGTGTGAACTCGTGAGTAGTGTTATCAATTAAGGTTGTTATCGAGTTCGAAAATTAATCCTGACATGTTCGATTTAAAGCCAGCTGAGAGTCATTACTTTAATATTATTACATTGGACCTGAATTTCAGTCTCACAGTAGACTATATGTCTACTGAAATGCATAAAGATATTTAGTAGTTATTGGATGAGTGTACCTAGACTGTCGTTGGAAAGCTTGACTCAGACAAATAGTAAGTCGTATGGCACTTTTAATGAAAGACTGCTCTGAATTCTTATTACAGCCTTTCTGTTATATTTTCAATCTCTGTTCACGAAAAAGCAACATTTTCTAAATGTTGGAAAACAACAAGAATTACACCTATTTATAAAAAAGGAATCGAGTCAGATATATCTAATTATCGACCTGTATATATATTATATACTACAGCAAAATTATTTGAAAATATTATTTATCGTAATATTTTTCCACACATAAAATCTTATTTTTCAATTAAGCAACACGGATTTATTCCTTCTCGTTCAATTTTAACAAAGACGTCAGCGGCTGTAAAAATAAAATATATATAATAAAGGACTACTAAACACCTAATACGAGAGCTCCTATGCGTCCCGTCATATGTTTAGGACCGAGGAAAAAACTACAAGAAGGCAAGTAAAGCTGAGGAAACTGAGGTCCTGCGTCTTTAGACCCTGAACGAAGGGATGCGATGGATATTCCTTGGCTTCCTAGTGAGAATGATCTGAATTAGTTAGTTTATACGAATTTGAAATAGATATGACTTAAAATTATATTCTGGAACTAAAACTTAAATCCAACCTCTCTGGGTTTCAAAACCCACCCCGCTTGATATCAGATACAAACAGTTTCACCATCCTCCACACCAATCCTACATCAGTTTCACTGGTGCGAATAGTCCTTCGCGTTCTGGAGTGATTCTTTTATAATGAAACCTGTACCTCACAGGAAATCGAAGTGCTCTGGACCATTTATAACTAAGACGGAAACATTATTTTGCAACTATTAATATAATACACGTTGGCGATCAGGGGAACATTTTGAGTTGACAAAATATTTTAGGGAAACCCTACAAATGCAGAATGTTACATTATTTACATGAATTTCGGTAATAATTTAATTGTCAAAAGTAAGACAAATCATATGAAGTTGTCCAAACCAAACAACTATGTAAAAAAGTCACATATATTTATAATATACCTCAGACTATATTTATAAACATTCAAACAAACATATAATTTTATTAATGCACGCACTAATACAATGATGAAAGTAGGTTTCTATATCTCGTATATCGAGATATACAAAGAAGTTAACAATATGTATATCTCGTTAGGGAAATAAGTCTTGGGAAAACTTAGAAAATACTTTAGTTGAAAATAAAAATAAAAATCTCTAACAAGTGAACCTAATGTCAATATTCCCAAATTGGAAACTAGTTTCAGTAACATGCATAGGCCTGCAAGTCCATGTGATCTGGCGAGTAAAGTTAAAAAATAAAAGAAAATAAAAAATGAAAACTAATAAATAAATTAAAACTAAATGTGAATCACTCTTAAAATACCTTAACATTTTCACAAAGTTTAGACGTAGTTAATTGGCAAAGTATTGTATTTTATAAATAATGATTTTAATGAAAAATAACCTGAAAGTTAAAATTACTATCCCTGTAGTGTAAATGAATAGTTAGAATTAAAATAACTACTGTCAAATAATTTTGATGGATTAATTAGTTGATATGAGCCAATCACCTCTAGGTGATATAAAATCCTATGGAGTTGGAGGACTTTTTCTTACTTCATTTATTTTAAAAGTAAGTACCTATGCTTAGGGGATGTGTATTAACTTACATTTCAGACCCATGACGTGCCTTGACTGATGTTACCTGAAACAAAAATAGTTATTATTAGTAGAAAGGTAATAATAAAAGCCAGAAAACTAAGTTAAAACTAAATTGTTTAAAATCGTCTGGAGAGCAATCTGAATTACCAATATATCCAATCCAATCTGAAATATCCAATCCATTATACCAAGATGAAATCCTATAACCAAGTAAAAAAACACACTAGAGATAAACATTTTATAAAAGTCAATTTTAATAACCAATTAGTTCAGTGTGTTGGTTGCGGGATTGAAAATTTTTTACGATTTACTCAAAATATTCTTACCAAAGTTAAGGCAAATTATAATCGTAGAGAGTGGATAGTATGATAACTGTCATGAATTAGTGTATAAATTATGTCACAACTAGAGGAAACATAATAATTCCATAACCTGTGTCATATATGAATCACTGAGTCACTTAATTTTGAAAAGTATAGGCTTACCTAAAATGAATTAAAAATTGTGAGCACTATATTAAATTTCAGAAATACAATTTATTGAAAGTGAATAAAATACTTTTTATAGATTGTTAATGAAATAATTTAAACATTTTACAAAGAAACTCCCCCTCACGGAAGATAAAATGATACAACAAAATTACTTTGCTTTCTAATGAGTTGGTCTTCAAAAAACACACCCGGCTTACCATAAAAGATTTTCTATTTAAAGCTATTTTTGTAAATAGTAATACCCTTCAGAATTACGCTTTCATTTGTTAAATAGTTAAAGATTCGTTTTATTTATAGAATCAAAATGTTGATGCTAAATATTGTTTATACAACTATTCTGCGTAGTTTCATAATTTTTGTTTGCTTTCAGAATTACATCATACAGAATCATATAAAATATTCTCAATTGACTGTTTCACACACTCACATAAACTGTGCTTCCCTAGTAAAAGCATTCACATGTCTTTACTCTAGAAGTAAACTTTTTCAGTCTTCTTGGAAAACTTTATTCTCACTGTACTATTGATTGGCTCAGGGTTTTATCATAATACACTTTAAAACACAATAATGATTTATTTAGGATTTCTAACATAATTTTATATTATTGGATGAATAGCACAATATATGTATTGTGCTATTCATCCAATAATATAAAATTATGTTGTCTATAAGTTGTATAGTAAAAAATATATACATTTTTAAAACATGTTAAACAAAATTAAAAAAAATCCATTCCAAATATTACTGACCACCCTTTGTATATAGCATAAACCTGTCTCCCAGAGTAGAATGAATGGGGTTGAATATGTACAGTTAGTTTAACATTATCTCTGTAATTACAGAAAGAGTTTGTAAAATTAATTGCAATATTTTCAAAAACTAATTAAATTATTAAACGTAAGAATAATTTTAAAAAGCTACACCAAGCAACGTATAAAATAAGAAAACTTGAATTTCAATTTATATTGCATTCTATTATGTCCTCCAACAATATTAACTTTTCCATAATGAGAAGCGCTTTTAAAGAGTTCATTTTAAATACCCGTCATAAGAATTTCTCATAAAGTGTTGCACGGAAAAGACGTTTTTAATAATCTATTAAATGTTAAAAATATAATTTCTAGATTGAAAACTAGTTTTACATATTATACAAAGTCATGAGAACGTTTTACTATATCTTGTTTTTAGAGTGTGTTTTTTATATAATTTTGTTAAAATATTATATATTTTTCAAGTTAGTTTATAGATTGTTTATTAAGAATGAAAATTATATTTTATGTACACATTTATCATTATTATTATTTAGTTGTCTTTTATAAGATGATATCTAATTTAACTTTAAAATAATGAACTTAAATTTACTTTAGTATAATCATTACATAAAATATGTAAATTTTTTATTTTTAATTAGTCAATAAAACAGCATTTGTTCTGACATTTAGTTGTATATACTAGTGGTTTTTAAAATTGTTTCTTAATAAGTCTAAAAGCTTATTAGGGAACATCGGTAGGAATATAGTTTACACCCCCCCCCCATTTTTGAATGTAGCACAACTATCATCGTATGTTTTCAATAACTATTCTGAAGATTACGACAACATTGACTCATTACAGATTCACTTTGTCTGAAGCTTACTCAGTCAAATGGACTATGTGTTGGGCAATGGTGTATATATGTATCTACGATATTCTATAAGCGATATTGTAGGATATTTATGGATATGAAGAATGTGATTATTCAAGACCTTCATATATATGGTAGTTAAAGCTATGTATCTGTGCAAGCGTTAATATCGTTTATGAATTAGTTATTTCAATACAGAATTGTTAATATGCTGAAATTATGAAACATGTTTATAAAATATGTGGGTCCTTTACTAAAGTTATTAGGTAAAGTTGATGTTATTCCTAAATTCCTTCACGTTTTGGTATTCATCATCATATACATAGTAAAGATATGCATTTAAAAAGGTTTTGCACAGATTAAAACCGTACATAGAAAGGTATTAATGTACGAATATAAATTGATAATCTACAATCACAAAGCAGTTATGTATATTATATACATTTCTCCCCTAAAACTCCAGTATAGCTCAAATAGTTGAAATGTAGTCATACATTCCAGTTCAAGGAATATTATGAGAATGGATGCTTTTTGATGCTTTTTACTTGAACGGGGCATTAAAATATGAACAAAAGTTTTCTTAATATGATTGGATTTAATGTAAATAGATTGTAATTAGATTAAAATAACATTTTAATAAAAAAAGTAATTTTTTTCCAAAATATAATAATTTATCTTTTTAATTAAATTCATAAATGATCGTTAATTGTTAATTGGTGGGGCATATTGACATAAAATATTTTCATATATGGCAACTAACATGGGTTATTCTTTTTAAATTATGTATTATAATTGCATATTATGACTACAAGTATTTTGTTTCTCTTGTGTAATAAGTACTACAACGCCCTGAAATGAGCTAATTGTAAATAATATCATAACAATGTATTCACGAAGGGAAACTCTTCATGAGTTCAAAGATTGAGAGAATATTGATCGTAAAAAGGATATTGGATCATCAAAATAACATGCATAACACAGTGAAAATACCCAATAAACTGCTCGCAAAGATGAAAGAAAGTTCATTGCTATAGCATAACAACAAAGAGCAGAGTGAAAAGGGGGTATGTAGGGATAAAACGAAGTCTAACCTCACTTTGTGATAGGCTTCTAACAAAGACATTTTCACTGAATAAATTAGGAGAGTTAATTTAGGAGGGTAATCAACACAGACTGTGGTTTAGAAAATCGTGAAGGGAGACTGATTTAAATTATACTAAATAAATTAAATGTAATATTGAAACAAAGTTGATTTTCATTAATAGATGTTAGTTTCTGTTTATTTGTTTGTATACCACGATTTTTTAACAGTAAACAAGAATAGCTATTCTATTTACTGAGTTATATATTTAATAACTGAGCAACACACTATTACAACTTATTATTATATACTAATATATTACCTCAGTGTTACTTATTTGACAAAAGGTTTATTTGATTAGAAGTTTTTTTTATAAACTTCTTTTTCCGTAATACAAAAATGTGGTGTAGTTTGTGATTTTAATATGAACTTTAACGTAATTATTTTAATAATCAGTGGAGAGTGATAATATTTTTTCATTTAAAATGTATAGTATAAACGATTAAACAACTTAAGATAGTTCTATTTCCATATGAAAATATTGAAGTTTATTCAATTCAATTAGTTTACTGACTTTAGTTTTACAATAATTTGTAAAGGATATTTTAGGCCAAACATTAACTATATAGTTTTTCCTATGTTTAAAAAATCATTAACTATATACATTTTTTGTTACCTCTCATGACGTTCATACAGCATAACATCCTGCTCACCATCCCAACATTCTCCACAACATGTCACTTACCCTCCTACGAGTTCACCTTCACATTCCTTCCTGTAGATTTATTACAATTTTTAGACTAACCATTGATACTCAAGTACACACACCTGCTGTTTATAGTCATTCCATCGTTCCTTCACACATGACGTGACTATAATACTGGCCGAGATGTTTTTATTCCGGACAGGTAGGTGACTCCTTGCTGTCATATACACAGTTAAAGTTTTAGACTAAAAATGTATGAACAAGTATGTATTGCCAAAAAGTTGTGCTTGAGGTGTCATTTTAAACGTTATGATTTCCGTTTGATGGTTTGAATACACATGCCATTTATTTTTTTTTAATAGGTGAATATAAAAACTTATTCGAAAAACTTATTAGGAACTCACAAAGAATAACTGTAACACACAATTTCACTCTTAATCATGTCCAATTTGTTTGGAAACTGATTAATTGGATACGCGTTAGATATCTGGTTAGAAAATAACATTTTCTTATGGTATTAAAACCAACAGCCTCAACCTTCGCTGACAACCTATGCATACACTTAAGTACACTTATATTACAAAACAACAATAGAGGACATTACTAGACTAAATGAACTGATATGGAGACTAAAATCACACAATCGTGAAAGTATATAGCAAATATAGAGATAAGAAATATGTTGTGGTTTGTTTGAACGAATATAATATTTTTTTAATTTTAGTCTATGTAGCTTTAAAGTGTATCAAATTGAATGCTTAACCTTTATAAAAATTATGAAATAAACATTTGGTGTTGCAGGTTATGTAACATATCTAAACCACACATGGCCTGACCTTTCAACCTGTTCTTTCAAGTTCATAAAAAATGGATCCGTTAAGATATCGCAAGAAAATAAACGAGTAAAAGTCATCTATGAATATAAATAAGTAGTATTTTAGTTCACATAGAAACTTTAAGTGTGCATTAAAACACCCTGCCTGATCAAGGTAGGGTGGCTAAATCATCACCACCTGACCAACGACCTGCTGTAACAGGGGAGATACACAAGATTCGCTGACTGGCGGTTCACCCACAGGGCCCGGCTAAATGTCCTCTCCCTTTACGGCTACCGACACTGGGGTGCCGCCAACGACCGTCACTGCAGGAGATGTGGGCGCCAAGACGAAACTACGGCCCACGTCTTATACCATTGCCACGTTCACCCGGAAACTGGAGTGGCAAGACGGCACAATGCCATCCTAGACCAGCTAGTCACTGCTATACGTCCAGAAGAAGGAGTTGAAGTTCGGGTGAACACTGTCTGACCTGATCGACCGAGAAGTAGATATTGATGAGGAGGTGGCCCAATGCCGTCCAAACCTGGTGGTCATCGACCAACGTAACAAGATTATTAAGATTGTCGATGTCACCGTGGCCTATGAGGATGGCTGGCAGGCCATTGAAGCTGCCAGAAATAATAAGTATGCCACGTACGCCCCACTTGCCCGGGTCCTAACGGAGGAAGGTTTTAAAGTATCTGTGGATGCCTTCGTCGTTTGAGATTTGGGCACTTGGGACAGATAAAACTGGAGGACTTTCCATAACCTCAATATCTCTAAGCGGTATGGAGCCACCCTCTCAAGAAGATGTGTTTCTGAGGCCATTCGCTGGATTCGTGATATTTACGTGACTACTATAACCGGAGTCCAGCAGTGGCCTCAAGACTAATTCTACCACGCAAACACATCTACATTAACTAACTCTAAACATATATATGAATACATATTAATATTATTTCCTGACAACATCAGTTTAACGAGGGACGTATCATCCCCAAATATATTATTGTAAATAAATAATTTAAAATTAACTGCATTCACAAAATATTCACATTAATATTGTTCTTGCCTATTAGTGATTTGAAATAGTCCTATTCTATCAAACAATTAGTTATTTATACATTAAAAAATATAGGCAATATGAATGCCTTTAATGTTTTAGGCATGGGGTAGTCACACTATATTTTTCTCCTTCCAATTAGTAAATGATTGATTGTCGATCTATCACACTAAGTCGTGTTTTCTTAACATATTTTATAGTATTTTATTTAATAATTGTGTGAGTTTGTCAAATATAGTGTGTATATATCTAAAAGAGAGAGTTCTATGCAGGTCCTGTGCGTGTGTATGTCTAGAGATGTCATCAGCACATGGCTGAAGCTGACGTCTGAGATATGTATCACCGGAAGACATGTTGTTGTACCGTCACCAAATCTATATCATATTGTGTAGTTATAATAGGAAAATTAATGTTAATGTTTATTCATATTTACATTACGTTTTTTATATAATTTGAGATATAATACTTCAGAGGATATTTTGTGGTATGACAGATGTTTAGACTTGATTAACTCTTTATAATATGTGCAGAATGTGGTCTATTGGAATTAATAGTAAAGATTAAATACGTATGGGAAAGAAAATAAGTATTGTAGACATTGTTCTGTTGAAGATCATAACAAACAAAGAAGATTTAACATTAACTTTATACTTAAAAAAATAATACTAATGTGAATAATATTTAGCTCAATAAAAATGTCAATAAGTGTACATACAATTAGTTCACATGCACTACTTATACTACACAAATAATGTAATAATGTTTACTATTACCACAGAATATAGACAGATACAGAAGCCCCACGCAATGCTAAATTTTGAAACGCGAGATCGCTTAACTCACCGGCCAGATCATACGCGGCGCTAGTGGTAAAAACCGGCCAAGCGCGGTTGCCAAACTGTGGCTGGCCGGCCGGCCCAGCCGGCCAGGGAGAAATCCCCCGCTACGCATCGTCTCTGGTCTCTCAGGCTAGTCAACAACAGTCCCGCGTGTAGGGCACGAACAGTCCAACAATGATGCATATGCGGAGTTTAATTTTACTGTACATCTTTTACTGTTAAAACGTAATATTCATATTAACATATTTTATTGCCAATTAATTATAGTTTGTTTAGTTCGGTGCCTGCCCTAAACCACCCAATCTTAGTAATTGCTAGAAAAAATTAAAATAATCAGGTATTCTTTCCTATAATACGTTTTTGTTCCTCTTGTTTACTATAGGTCTTCACCGACAAGTTTTGCATAACTTGGTGAAACCTAGATTTTGTACACACGAGTAAAAATAAGTAAATAAAACATATGGAAAAATATTTTGCCCGTATAAATGAATAAAGTAAGTGTAAAAGCTTACTATCATGAATGTATTTAAGATAGTAGTAATAATAATAATAAATACTTGCAAATTTGTAAATAATAGCTTACATAAATGTTAGTAAAATTATTTTGTATACTTTATTATTTTATTGGCGCTGTCTATAATTCATACACTTAGCTTCCATACTAAAATTCCATACATGTAGCTTAATCAACTATTTAAAAAATACATTATTTTAAACGTTTCTTCAGGTATTCATCAATAGGGTGCTATTTCCGCTCAAAACTTGACTAACTGAAAATTAGATAAATATAAAACATAAATAATCCTATTACAAAGAACAAATGTTTTCCAATTTTATCGTGGCTAGGGAGATGATTTCTATAAGTATTATTAAAGCCAAACAACACTGACTAATCACAAATTCTCAAAATTCATAAGGCCACGAAATTTGCTATAAACATTCATTATAGGCTATAGACATATACTAAGAGGGGATTTGTCAACAGTTTTTCTCAAAAAGCTAAATTAAGGCAGATAATAATATCCCAATACTAGCAAATCATTGTTACCCTAACATTGAGAAAGCTTATGACGTGCACCGTTGACACTGTTGCACACTTGACATAAGAGGTTATTTTTTAACAGTGTATTGAAACAATGTTAAGCATGTAATACGAGGAAAAGTAACAAAATTAAACGAGTGAGTGAAATGAGCGTAGCCAGTAACGGGGTTTTGCACACTTAGCGTGCTGTGGTATCCCCTAGTTTAAGAAAAAATTAGGTTTTGGATTATTACTATTATTTTTTACAGTTTTAAATAGGTAAAAAATGTTTAAAAGAACATAAATCTCGAATTGGGACAAAGTGTTTGGGAGATTGAAGGCGATAGGTCCCATGCTCGGTCCTCTTAATACCGACACGGCGTCCGCACAATGGTTGCCATCGACGTGGACACTACTAGAGACGTATGGGGTGTTCATGTTGGATGGTAGTCAAGGTTCGGATGTTGTGTAGGGAAGAGAACTGAGTGTCAGACTTGTCCGTTAGCTGAAAATCAGACCAACACTACGTGTTTGGGATTTTATGGAAAGCTGCAGGTCCGATAGTTGCCCTGGCTGTTGGGCTATTAATAAATTGCACTTTCTGAGGAACAGTTAAACTCAGTTAGTAACCAGACTACACTCATATCATCGTTCATATTCGCCTTAAAATACGCACAACGTTGTGTCGGCGTCCCATATGTTAGAACGAATACTGTTTCCTTCAAACTAGATGGAAAATAATATTTGAGGCAAAGTTAAAGAACGCGTCTATAAAAAAAAATTCTGAATAAAACTCAGTCAATCTATATACTATAAAGCTCGATGTAGTGACTGACTGACTCACTGACACTAAATGTTGAGGCATTTCCCGGCGTCTTACCCCCATGAAGAGTATACTTGAATTGAAGCTCTCTGTCTGAAACCTCCAGAAAAATTCACAAAAGTTTTCTTTTTTCACTGATTAACAAGATGGCGGCCTTTTTACCCCAAAACTTCCCCAATGGAAAAAATCACTAAAAAGTAGTTTTTATTACCTAAGTTGAAGAAAATCTTTAGTAAAATGTCCAAACATTCACAGTTCTACACGTGTAACAAACGCACACCTTATATATGAATTTCAGCTTAATAACTCAAACATTTGTGGTATCGGGGGCTCAAAAACTGAAAATTTTAAAAATGTAAAAATTTTTAAAACTGATCTAATCTACTCAAGTGAGGTATCAATTTAAAGCAATTTCTCTCCTGAATCCAAATACAATATCAGATTTTGAACAGGATAATATTAAGGGGTTAATGCTCCTAAAACAAAACAAAAAATTCCTAAAACCAGTAAAAGGGTAGTACAAAAATAAAACTACCGTAGGCCGAGTTCCATAACTGCCTGTAGAAGAGCGTCTTGGCGAGGCCGTAGGCCGAGCTCCTCCACGAGACCGCAGGCCGAGTTCCTCCACGAGGCCGCAGGCCGAGTTCCTCAAATGGGACTGTAGCAGTGTCTTGGTGAGACCGCAAGCCGAACCTTCCCCCGCGAGGCCTGTAACAGAGCGTCTTGGCGTGGCCGAAGGCCGAGCTCCCCCACGAGGCCGCAGGTGACCCATATCTCACGAGCACAGCGAGTGACGACGGGGTTGGCATGCGAAGCGGGCAGGGGTGTCCTCTAGTGTCTGAATAAAATTGGTTTGGTTTCGGTTATTTTATCATTGTGTCTTGTTATAACTTAGTGTTTTAATGTAGAGAAAGAAAGACTACGACAGTTTGTGTTAGAGGAAGTGTAAAAATTTATACAAATAGAATCACTGCGGATGTTAAGGTTCCTAAAACACCTATCACAAGTGTACGTGGAGAACTGTGAAGTGAAAGAAATTTTTTAAATAATACACATCATTTAGGCCTAGATTATTTTCCTCGAGCCATTTGTGCCATGTGTTAATCAATTAATCAAACGTCTTCTGCATCTTGTCCCCTCATTGTCAATTATCTTCTATTGTCTAAAACTTTAACAATGCCATGAGTAAACTGAAAAATACTAAATTAAAATGTTAAAGTTTTTAGCAAAGCCCATCTTCAACCTTATGGTAGCGCTATCAGCGTTCACGGAGTGAATGTGACGAATGCTGCAGTCGCACACCATTCACACACCTTACTTCACTAATCTATGCGATACATTTCCTGCAGCAAAAGTATACCCACATTCGTATTTGGTGACTAATCGTTAAAATGAATAAGTGAAACCAGTTTGATATAAACTCCACGTTAGACCAAACTATTTACATTATCATAGTCCGGGTAGGACCGTGTCTGATTGCTATGTACACTATTAGATGTTGCCGACGTTTCGAGTGCATTGCAGCTCTCATCTTCAGGGCGACATACTCATCACCAGGTACATTACATATACTCTGTGCACAGAATATAGACAGATATCTGTCTATATTCTGTGCTCTGTGGATCTAGTAACAGAGTGTGTTGCCCTGAAGATGAAACTGCAATGCACTTGAAACGTTGGCAACATGTACATGCTAGGTTTGAGCTAAATACTAATATACATTAAACAAAGGGGGAGAAGTTTCAAGCATAAATTGGGGGGGGGGGGGTCTGAGCAGAGTTACACGCGGGTGCTTGCAAGGTTTGAGCTAAATACTAATATACATTAGACAAAGGGAGAGAAGTTTCAAGTTGTGTGCATAGCGTGCACACAAGGTGAAAAAAATATAGAAACGCTGTCACAGCTTTTATATGACTTAACATATAAAAGTGAAATCTTGCACATCATCTTTGTCACAAAAACCTACTTTTTCATACCATTAGTGACTTTTCATCCTTTCACTGGTACGGCCCGTGAGGAGTTGAACGAACATCTTAAATCTAAGCCAAGTTTGGTATTGAATGAAAGGTCTATTTAAGAGAATTAACTGTCCAAACTGGAATTGGAAAGGATTATCCTTTACAGAGTAGCGGTCATTTGAATGTCATGACAAACAAATTTAATCTTTTGTCTTGTGAAGTAACTAATTTGTATGGTTATTTTTCCATACATAATTTGATAATTTAATTTCTATTAGTAATTGTGTTTAAGACTTTTATCTGTTCTAAAGACTTGGATATAAATCAGTCTTTTAACTTTTATCTTTTAATATATAAAAGTCACAAATATTTCTTTTTTGTCTCTTAATCTGTCCACTTTAAAGTATCTACAAGCAGTAATAAGCGCCCTATTAAATTGGCCAAATTGAAAGGTTTAAAAATGTGAAAAGGGACGTAGAAAATAGAGGTTTGAGTAAGATGAATGAAAATAATGTGGTTATGAAATATCGAGATATGAGAAATGTTGGTGATAAGATATAATTTTAAAAATAGTCTATATGTTTACTATGTGTTTACAGTATTTATTTTGTATTGTATAACACTTTAGGGCGTATTTATGTAACAATTTATGTTTTGTTTTGGTGTTTAATCAAATGTTTATTAATGTAAATAGTTCATAAATATATCGATAGTTAAAAGTATAACCTCTAATTATATGTTTCAAGGATCCTTATAAGCATGTGCCATCAATACAATTTGCTTGTCTCTGTATCTGCTCAGGTACAGTATACACTATAGTATCTATAAACATTGATGATATCCAGTCGGTATAA
Source organism: Stictocephala bisonia (assembly GCA_035578905.1). Lineage (NCBI taxonomy): Eukaryota > Metazoa > Arthropoda > Insecta > Hemiptera > Membracidae > Stictocephala > Stictocephala bisonia. The sequence goes on along the minus strand of JAQJVL010003548.1, from coordinate 45,028 downwards.
AATAAGTAAACAAATCAATCAATTTGGCAAATTGAAAGATTTAAAAATAGTAAGCCCTAATAAAAATGAATAAAAATAGTGAGCTTATGAGAGGGATGTATTGAGAAATTGTGGTAATAAATTCTGTATAGTATGTATGTCTAAATTATATGTTATATTTTATAGTTCCTCGTGGTGTAATAACACTGACAATGCCCAAGCTAACTGCAGAATAAAAATCTTGGTTTTCTTATCATCCATCGTTATTTGATCTTCTTTAAACAATTAATTGTTTCATAATTTAATTTGATAAATTATCATAAATGTTTCATAAACTTGTTAATTAAGAATACAATTAAACATTCCCCTTCATTTAGAAGTGCATAAAATAGGTTTCATTTGCTTAACGTATAACTTATGTACTAGAAGAAATTGGCTAAAATTCAAACAAGAGGATGTATAGGGTCAAAATACGCGGAGTAAATGCAACTCAGTGAACGTAAGCGGGGGTATTCCGGGCCTTGCCCTCAGTGCCCTGTCTGACTGTCGGTTGGAGTTCTGTCTGTCCATTCTGTATTCCTCCCTCCACTGTGGGAGAACGGGAATCCCGCACTATGATCTGGCAACGCCGCGCCAGTTAGCGACCGTTTCAACGCCTTCATTTTGAGAAATACCATAAACTGCCCGTTTCATTATTTCCTATACCGTGGGGCTTCTGTATCTGTCTATATTCTGTGCTATTACTAACAAAATTAAAAAATATGATTATTAACGAACTAGCTTTACTAAACATATTGTTTTGTTAGTCAGCTAATATTACTAAACATTTAATTATTAATAAAAAATGTAAGAAAATTGTAAGAAATAAGAAGAGTGTAATTTGTAGTAATATAAATTATAAATATCACTTACCTTACCATATGGTGGTAAATAATTACCTTATTTCCCTCTCATATGGTAAGGCCTCCATGAAAAACCTTCCCCAATCATCTCTAACCACTCTCCACCCTCTCACTCCCATTGTCCATCCTTCCATCGTATATGTGGTTGTCATTTCTTGCTTGTGTTGTCTTTCCACCTACACTATTTTTAGAATTCTGTTCTCAGGCTTCAAATACTAAATGTACTAGCCATGTTCAACACTATGCATTGACAAATCCCACTCCATCTTGGCCCTCTATGAAGTTGTCAAGTTATTTTATCTATCGGATTTTCCGATTTCAATCTTCTAACTCCACAGGTCCAAAAGTATTCGGAAAACACGTCTCTTGAATCACATCAGTCCAATTTCCAACTCTTACACCAATATATTACTACTGGTATCACAAGACTCCCGTATAACCTAAGTGTTGGGTTTTTTTTCTTATTTAACGACTCCTGAATAGTTTTATATTGATAGCATTAGCTCTGTTACCAGCTTGTATTCTTTCCTAAATGAATGGTGTCATTGGGTTTTAATTGTCCACACCAGAACTCCAAAATTTTTTAAGTTTTAATTTTTAATATATCATAAATAATATACGAATACGTTCTATTATTTTCTTAAATTTTAATTCATAAAATAACTGCTGCATTATAACGCTACAGAAGCGATTTTATATTCCTTATTATATTTATGTATAAAGTTTGTATATGGAAGGTTGAGCTCAATAGATTTCATTTTAAAATAAACCTGTCAATATAGTAAAATATATTAGATTTATGTACTAGTGTCATGCAGTTAAAATATAATTTTAAATAAAAATTTAACATTGATTAAATGTTTTAACCATAGATAAAAATAATTCCTAATATCATTTAGAACTAAACAACTAAGAATTTATTTGTGAAGGCCACTGTTAAAATATCATAATATTGTCACTCCACAGTAAACATAAAAAAGCCGATAGTTTTTTACTATGTTGTGAAACTCATTGTAATAAATTTTAAAATGTAACAAATGACGTTTCAACAAGTCTGGTTGTACAAAGTTAGGTGGAGTAATTAAGTTCTTATAATGAACCTTCTCTTGGGGCATGTTACCTGACATTTTCAGAGGAGGGTTTGGGTTAACGGTGTGCATGTTGTTTACACTGGACTCGTTTATTAACTGGCGGAAAATCTGTAAAATCATATTACACTTGCTAGTAATTTGACAGCAGAGCAAAAAACAGCTCTCTTGATATTTTCTAACTAAAGTTAAAAATAAATTATGATTAAACGTGTTTTGTTTAATTTAGTATGACATTTTATTTTTCAGATATGTATATAGTTAAACAATCATCATTAAGGTTTTATAATTAAGAATAAAGGACATTTGGAGACACTTAAAATAACACATGGAATTTAATTTTTTTTATTTTTCATCTCTAAGACGTAGATCGTAGAGATATGGGCGAATATGAGGAGTGAATGAGTGTGATGAGTGTAGATGAACGAGTGTAGTCATTGTTACTATCTGAGTTCGGCTTAGCTCAGAAAGGACTATTTATTAATAGCCCAATAGCCAGGGCAACTATGGGACCTACAGCTTTACGTGGAATCCGAACCACGTAGTGTTGGTCTGATGTTCAGCTAACTGACAAGTCTGACACTCAGTTCTCTCCCCTACACAACATCCGAACCTTGACTACCATTCAACACGGACACTCCAGACTTCTCTAGTAGTGTCTACGTTGATGGCAACCATTGAGCGGACGTCGTGTCGGTATTAGGAGAATCGATCATGGAACCTATCGCCTATAATCTCCCAAACACTTTGTCCCCAAGTAGCTGGGTTACAGCACTGCGCCACCAGTGCCGACCTGGAATTATATATATATTGTAGCTAGTATACATCTTATTGAAGGTGTACATTGCGTTCCATATCACTGTATCTTAACGGCCGTTCAAGCTAGTGTATCAAATAGTTATTTCACCAGTATGTAATGCGATGATAGGGCCAACACCTTGTCAGTCCCTCCTTTACTGTACCGGTACACAAATTCACGTGTATAAACGAACTAATTATTACGACATATGTATAAAGCTCTACCTTATTTGTAATCTCAGTATAATGCTACTGAGGCGTTTACTGCGGCCATTAGAAAGCAACCTTTTTATTTTTTTATTTTGTATATTTTTTCTCCTGTATGGGTTAGTGTGTGGGTCAATTGTGCAACACCTGCATGGTTTGGTAGGCGGGTCAAGATCACTGTATCTGTAAAGGGGGGTGGGAAGGTCAACACCACTGTACGCTAATGGGAGGTTAAATTTTTACTATTCCGATTTGGTTAAAATGTTTTGTTTTAATTCTAATAACAGTACAAGTAAACGTCACACAACGCAAATTTATTACAATATATGCACAAATATATTACAATAAAAGTACAAAATGCACAAATATTATGGTGATCGATTTTGGTGAACCACGCTCACCTTCCTCAGACCAGAGGGATTCACAAAAGAATAGAAAATGGTGTTCAACAACTCTATTTATAGGCCTATGATCACGTGACGCCATTGGCTGGAATCGTCAAAATGGCGGCTGCTGCAATACTATTGGTTAACTCCTATTAGCTGTTACTTCTATTCTTTTAGTTGCTGAAAATACATTATTAAAAACTATTTCGGAATCAAAATTAACCTGTTCATTCATTAATTTATCACGATCCTTACATTTTTCTTTAAAAATAAATAACTCTTTTTTTTCTACCAATGGTTACGCCATTTACAATAGTTTACAATATTAATTTTAGTTATACAATTGGTACAGGATGGCACAGCAAGATAAAGCTTGGTACAAGCTAACACATGAATTTTGACTCCCTTCTGACTTTTTATGCTTTTTTAACTTTCTTTTTGTGTATGCAAATTTATTAAATTCAGATAAGGGAGTTGACAAAGGCAGAATCTGAGTGTACTTTTATGATGTAAAATAAGTGCATCGCAATATGTAGAGCAAGATGAAACAATAAATAATGCAGAGATGACTATGAGTGATAACAACAACAATGACCACATGAATATACAATAAGTACAGAGGCAGAAAAAGACTATGAAAAGCAATAACAATAGTATGTAACCATGAGAACTAAGTACAAATAACGTGCGTCTTGAAGTGGAGAGCTAAGGGCGGATAGATAACTATAACAAGATAGACTATATATGAAAACGATAACGATAATAAATAACTAAGCGGTACAGGAACAAAGATAGACTATGAAATCAATAAAAAAATAAATAGCCGTAAGAACTAAGTAAAGAACATGCGTCATATATGTAAACTATAAATAACAATAATAATAATGAACGACCAATAAATAGACTAATAATAACAAAGGTAGACCATGAAAAATTAAAATAAACATAAGAATAAGTACAGAGGACATGCAACTTAAAAAACAAGTTAAAACACATTCCTTCTAAAGGAAGACGATGTTTCGTTGAAAAAGTCAATTTTTGACGCAACCTCGTTCCCAAGACGCTGCAACCTGGCCAGACCGCTATTGTAGGTATAGTTCGTTGGAAGGTGTGTATGTGCGAACAGATGTGAAGTTCTGGTCCCTCCCGGAACGAGGAAGTTAATCTGCTGTAGCAAGTTGGCAGAGTCAATATTTCCGTTGACCAACTTGTGTAGGAAAACTAGGTCAAGCAGCTGACGTCTAAGATGGAGAGGCTGAACGTTGAACTGTTCCTGGAGCTCCAAGATTGGTGAGTTACGATAGTCATAACCAAGGCGAACACCCAAAACACGAAGAAAGCGGGTCTGGACTCTGTTGATCGATTCGATGTGGCCAAGCTGGTAAGGCGACCAGATAGTTGATCCATACTCCAAGATAGGTCGGACGAGGGTCTTATAGAGTACCACCAATGCTTGTGGAGATCTGAAGTCTCTTGTGGATCTTAGGATGAAGCCCAAGAGGGTGTTTGCTCTTGAGATGACGTGATTGATGTGCTCAACAGGGCTCATGGAAGTAGTGAATATTACGCCAAGATCCTTAACACAAGCATTCATGACACGACCCTTCTTACTAACTTTTAGAATATCTAAATTTTCATATATTTTATTAAAACTGTGGTTACAGTTCAGGTTTCTTGTGTTTGAATACATTAGATCTTTCAGGTTTCTTGTTTTAAAAGCAGAGACATATCTTAATAAAAATATCTTAAATTTTGATTGTTTGGTTATTTTATGTTACTTTTAAAGAAACTGTTAATAAACGTTATGAATTTTGAAAAGATTAAATAACTTAGGATCCTATTTACCAAAGTGAACGGAGCTAATAAATTATCCTCATTATATAAGTTAAACATTGTGAATATTGTTTTTTATGTTATATATCCATTAAAATTTTTATATGAAGATTTATTATATGAACGCAAAAAAATGATCGTTTGTAAGGATTATAGAAAAACAGATTAACACATTGGAAGTTAACGAAAACAAGACCGTATCATAGTGAAACTCCAGCATTTGGAGTTTAACTATATTGTTTTACAGAAGTAATAATCTTATACATTGCATTATTTTCTACTCCCTTTTGTTACATATACTGATTGGAAACTTGTTGCATTACATATAAATAGTTATATACATATTAAATTTCAATTATTTAAAACTAGTGTCTAAATATCTTATAATAACACACGTTGTTAAACAAATTTGGCAACAATGTTAATTATGTGGGCTCAGTCCACTGTGGTGATGGACTGGCCTACTATTGCATTCCTGACGGTAACACCATCAATAACTCATGTCGCAGTCTATTCCAACTGGTCAGTGATTACCTAAGTCAGTAAAATTAATAGTTATCGAAAAAGAACGTACATTTAATACTGCACTTGAAATGAGTTATATGTCACAATTATAAATATATGTCTTCTTGTATAGCTTTTAAAATGTATTGTTTTAATTTATGTTAGTGTATTTTCAATGTTTATGTATAGTTAAATTAAATTAACTTGGTAAATACGATTTATTTTAGGAGTGATACAACATCATTTAAAAATATACTATACATACTTCATAATTTGTATAGCCTTGTAATTTAATTTCCAATTCTATGTAGACGTTGTACCGTAATTACATGCATATCAGTTTAAATATATGTGTGTTTCCTCTCCAAGTCCGTGATAAAACACTAGATGAGGTTAGGGAACACTGTAAGTGTTAAAAATTGAAGGAAATTCCAATCTTACAAATATGGCGAAACAATTCCGTTTTTAAAGAGATACTTCAACGAAAGAGAACTTTTGGTGATCATTAGTCATGAAATAACTACACTAAACCTGTTGGAAGACGAAAAAGGAAATAATGAAAGTATATTTCATGAAAAAACAGTAAAATACCTTAATGCTGAAAATAATACGAGTACGCAACAACAAACAAGTCACCTCAACAATCCAGAATATTGTCACTGGGCTACAGCAATAAATTGTTTTTACTTTATATAAAAAAATAGAAATAAGCGCAGTAAAAAATATAAATACAAAATCTGTCCAAACAACATACTTCTAAAACTGCAGCTGCTATGGACATATATACTTATTGTTATTTTCTTAAATGTTATTTTTGGTCTTTAAACTTGTATTATCGAAATGTACAACTAAAACAGTGTTAATCAATAGACATATAGTATAATTTATTTTACTATAATATTTATTTTACTGTAAATCAGCAATCAGTTCAACGCGTAACTGCGTGTATTATTCACATTATTAATTACGCTTAATAGATACATTTTAACTACATATACTACTTTAAATATTAAAAAAAAGTTAACATTTTAATGTTTACAAATGTGTGAGAGTAAATTAAGTTTCAATAATATTACTACAGGTGTAATGACTATACCTCAATTAATATTATTCCAGGTAAAATAACAACTTCCAGATATATAAATTTGAATTTTAACGCGGTTTTAAGAGTTAATTACTACGTTAAAGTAAATTTTAATACTAAAATGTAACACCCCCTAGCTCTCAATTCTTCCTTTAATTACTTTGTAGTTTTCATTAATATATGAAGGCTATGCTAAGATTAAAATAAATAGACTTAAACCTAATTCAGGATAACTTAATATTATTATAAAGTTAATTTAGTGCGTTAATAGAAGATAATTATAAATCCATTCAATGTTTGAACATTTTTAGGTATAACATTAGAAAATACCGCTTAGAAAATAACTAGGATTTAAGTTATTTTCCATTCAATCTTAAGACTTTAATTAAGATGTGAAAAACCATAAACATTCATTTATTTACGTTGATTCAAAAGGATACGACATTAAAAGTTACCAATTGTGTATATCAAATATTGTTACTACTAAACTATAATCTGAAGGAGCCTAACCTAACCTAACCTAACCTAACCTAATCTAACCTAACCTAACCTAACCTAACCTAACATGACATCTATAAATAATGAGCATGACCTTATATATTTAAAATACAATGTATGTTTTTAATACAACGAGATTATGTTTAAAATTAGGTTTGTAAAAAAAAAGAATACCCATCGAGTCTTCTTCGAAAGCAGCTAAATTTTTAACACTGACTTGCCTAAATAAATGAACAGATAAAAACAAAAATATTTCATCGTTAAATGAATTAAGAATAAAACAAATATCCCCTAATGATCTGTGCGATAAACATAATATCAATTATTTGAAGTTAATTCAGTAAGGAAAAATGTACTTAACATTAGCCTTAATAAAATGGAATTATATAAAAAGAAAAATGATTGGAACAATAATAACGTTGCATACATTAACATTTTGTATATGTTCAGGTTTTTTTAATTAAGTTACTATATTTCAGCATTGCTACACATTTTCCCTAAATAATTCCAAGGTTATGATGCAAAGATATATATTGTTCTAAAGGTGAGTTGTAAATATCATTAACCTACTTTCTACAAACACCACTTGTCTGTTGACATTACCGGCAGTTGTAAGTTATTTATTGACATTGTCTGTTTTATTTTCATGTACGTAAATGTTATAAAATAAAATATGGTGAAAATAGGATGTATTTTATACTTAATAACGCAAATATTACTTTATTTACCAGTAGTTTTATATAAATATTTGCTTTTATGATACTATATCACCTAATTCATACATATGACTTTGTTTAGGTTAACATTTTTACCTTGATCTTATTGTTGATCAATACTCTCTAAAGAAAAATATCAAACCACTACTTTTAACACTGCCAAGGATATCCTTCCTTTTGACAATTTATATACAGTACTATCGATCATCCATAAGGCCAATTTATATAATTTTGACTTTTAACTTACTAAATTTTCAATATTTTGAACAAAATTAATATAAAAAAGGTTTAATTTAGTTTATTAACGTCCATTTTCTCAATTTTAATGATAAGTCAAAGTCATTTAGGTCAAAACATCGTTTAGGTTTGGAACTACTAGTCATATAGCTACTATAAACTTATATAGTGCAGATAAAAACTAAAAAAGATAAAATTGCAATTGGTTCTTAGTAGCTAAACTCTATATTTGTATTTAGTTATTGGAAGCATTAGTGTCATTATACAACATAATTATTAATTTAGATGTGAAAAGAGTATTTTATAAACTCACGCCTATATTTTTGGAAGCGCCTGAATTATTTAAAAACTTCTAACGACTTATATTTTTACAATAAAAAGCCATATAAAATACAAGTGAAACGAATTAATTTCATATAATGCCTCATATATACGTCTTAAATGAAACTTTAATCAAACACATAAAGTTTATAAGTCATCAAAAATTAAATGAAAAAAAAATAAAAATTTGAAACAAAAACAAGAAACATAATAGCTCTGTTCTTGCTGTGCAAGGCAGATATTAACGATTCTTATAATAGTAGGGCTTGTAATTTAATGATTCTGAAATATTGTAAATTATAGCCTAATTAATATTTGTAGAGTGTGATATTCTATAATTCACTATAATTAATATTATATTTTTAAAATATTTTTTATTGGCATAATACGTGTTGGTACAAATACAATATAAGTGAACGTCACACAACACAAACATACCACAGTATAAGCACAAAATACACAAATGTATTACAATACAAGTACAAAATGCACAAATATACCTCTTGTATGAGGAACGTGAGCGTGGATCACCGAAATCGATCACTATAATATTTGTGCATTTTGTACTTATAATGTAATGTATTTGTGCATTTTCTTTGTGATTGTATTGTGATATATTTGTGTTGTGTGCCGTTCACTTGTACTGTTTTATATTTAAGAGTAAGTAGATAATTATTAGTCATTTTAGTTGGCTACTTTATTCAGCTGGCAGGAGGCTCCCGACGTTAACGCAAAATAAGGGCGTCCAGGAACATCTAGCGTGGCTGTTCCTTGGATGGGTTACTGTCTGAACAATACCGTCTGTGTACGCAGCCCTCCTGCTCGGTCACAGATGCTGGTTTAGAAGAACATTAATAAAAAACCGTTGGTTCTCAGATTAAGTTTTATGGATGGTTTATTATTCCTAAATTTTCCTGATAAAATAGACATATTTATTATTTTTTGTTTTTGGATGAACACTAATTAGGATAGTAAAAGTAGGAATTAGTAGTCAGTCAATAATTATTGTAATAAACAGCTTCACTATTTTTTCAAAATTAAAAAAATAATATTTAAATATTAATAAGCAGAATAAACGGATCACTGCTGATACCCTCTCCATACAGGGTTGGCATGCAAACTGTGCATGTATGTTCCCTAATTTATATTAACAGTGACAGAACAACCTGAAGTATTTTTATTCAAAAAATTCACAATCGAAAATACATGTAAACTTTACGTCGTGTACCAATATGTGCTGTGATTTTATTTTAGTTCCAAAATCTTCAATCCTATTTTTAAATTTATATATCGTTTATATGAGTGGTAACTTCAATTTAACTAACATTGTACTATCTTTACCAAAAACATTACCTCTTATCATTCGTTTTTAGTTAAATTATTAATCTGCTGTTTAAATTTTTAAATACAATAAATTAAACGTCCTAGAAAACAATTCCCTTAAATTTTATTATTTAGTTTTAAAACAGTGCAGTAATTCTTTAATTCTTCTTTATTCTTCTTTCTTCTTTACTAAAACAACACTTCACTGAACTAAGCCATGCCTGAGACACAATAAATCTCACATAAACTCAAACCCCAAGTTCATCACCCACAATGTTTGAGTTACGAGAGTGATCCTTCTGTTTAACCCCATTCCACTTCTACCTACAAACTTAAGTTGTAGACGTTGGATAATAAATATCTGCACAAAATAAAAATTTGATCCAACATCAGGAATGCAGTTTTTGTTATAGTTAAATCTTCACTTTAAGTTTTCATTTTGTTTTTAACTCGTAGATATGCCTACGTCGTGTTTGACGCAAATAAGTCCAAACCGTTATTGGGTGAACAATTTTCAATAAATTCATGCTTCAATCTGATAAAATAATTTGATATAATTATGAATTCTCTTACTATATTTCCATACAAATCATATATTTTTGTAAAATGTTATGATGTTTAAAATTGTTATATATAGCCATAAATTACACATCAGAGAGATAAGACAGTAATCAGCTTGATTTTTTTTCTCTTCCATTTTAGATTTTTTATAATTGAATTATTGCAGGCTAAAACAGTTGCTAAAGATCCTAAGGTTGATGAAAGCCCTGATATTTTATGTAATTAGTATTAGTACTTTGATTGATCAGAAATAAAAATTATATAATTTCTATAACAATTAAAGAGTAAACGTTTTTCTTGCTGTGAACTCATTTAATAATCCTAAGAATAAATAAACAAGACTCAAAATAGTAACATTCATATTTAACCACTAATTTTTATGAAGTAAAGAAAAGAAATATATGAGGTGTAAGATATTTTATATGACGTAACAACGTTGTCGATATTCATTTATTGTAATTTAAATAATAAAACATAGTAAATAAATCTTTTTCATAAGTTTTATTCAAACTTACGTCCAATTATTGGTATAGCTTTTTTGTGTTTCAATAACTGTTTTATCAATCCATATTTTCATTGATATTAACACAGTAAACATTTTCGGACGTTTTCCGTGAGTTCATTGTCACTACTTTGATTAAGTTATGTTAGGTTTGTTTAGATTATGTTACGTTGGGTTTAGTCATGTATGGTGTAGTTTAAGTTAACCTAATTTATAGTTATGGTATTGAATTAACTGAAAATATCTTAATTTAGTGCTGACATTACAAATAACATTTTGTACCTTTATAAATCTGTTTATACAAAATTTTAATTTTTTGCTATAACAGTAAAATCAACTATCTTATTATTAGGCCTACTACTTTTTTTATAAGATTTCCTATCAATTGTAATATTTATAATTTTAAAATGAAGTATTCTTTTCTATAAATAATATTCATTACAAACCCTCAGACCTTATTATATCTGGAACTTTTATTTTTTTATAAAGAAAATTTTACCTTCTATACGATTCAGAACAACTATATGTTGTTTTTGATAAACTTAGAATATTTTTTATGTATCAGGAATAAATCGTGAAAAAACAATAATTTCTAGAAAATAAAAAAAAAATATTTTGCTGTTTTTAAATTCTTTGATAAATAGACTGAGAAAAGTTTTGACATTAGTAGTAGGATATTTAAAATATAAGCCCGATAAAATAAAAAAGAATAAACAGGATACAAATTAGTATATAGTACTTTAAATAAAATCAACTAAAGTAAAACAAAAAAACACACACAAAAGCACATTGTTATTCCAAGTCAATACAAGGTTAAGGGGGCGGGTTAAGAGGTAAGTAATTATGTTAGCCTAATGAGCCCTTCCTGACGTGACGTCACCAGGGGTGACAAAAAAGACTAATTCAGGTCTTCTATAACCTTTGTTGCAAAAACAACTGGTCCATGATTGTGGTTGGTGAATTTACAAATGTAATTAGAGTTCTTAGAAAGCTTAGTTTATGGGGGAGTAGTTCTAATTACGATTTCAAAATTCTTGCCTGTAATATGTGCTAAGCCCATACAAGGAATGATTAAAGTAAACTGTACCTAATATAACGTTATATATTTATATGAAAATCATATATTTAAACACAAAATAAATTTACTAACCTGCTGAAAATACCTTAAAACCTTTTTATATTGTTTTTAGTAATTTGTGTTGAAACAAAGTTATGGCAAACAAACAAGGTTTTATTACTTGTGTTAAAATAAAGGTAAATTATAACTTTATAATAGATATTGCTTAAATTTTATGACAACAACTGAATAGTGAATTCCAGTGTATAATCATGTATAATTGGACATTTTCGAAATATTGTTAGTACTTATTGATTGCCGGCGTGGTGACTCAGTGGATAAGGCCTCGGACTATGGAGGGCATTGTCCAAGTTTCGAATCCCCACTGAGTCGGAACTTCACTCGATGAATAAAGTTGACGCACAGCCCTTTATTCGAGTAGAGTAAAAAAAAAGACAAACTTCTAATTACAAACTTTTGGTATGTTTTTTGGAAAGTTCTTGCTATTATTTGCTTTTAAAAGGATATCGATATATTAACATTTCTAGACCTACACTTACGTAGATAATTTTATTTATAAGCTATATTTTATAAACTGCCAATTGTTTTAAAACAATAATTTAATGTAGCTCAACATTCGTGATATATGAAATATTTTTGTTAGGGCTGTCTATTACAGACAAACCTCATATATCCTATACATTTCAAATACATTAATTTAGTTAAATTCTAAGGTTAATGTATCATAATCTATAATATCACCAAGAACGCACGTGCAGTGACTTCAATATGAATATTTCATGACCAATGCTCTTCTCCCAAAAGCGGAAGTGACTTTGATTGGTTCATCCTGCCAGGATTGTTGACGTTACGCTTCCGGTAAACAACTTCGATATTGGAAGAGAGGAAGCAAACACAAATAACTTGAGGGAAATATCTCGTTCGACTAGATATATATGTGCATCCAACAAATAAGTTTAAGTTGTTGGTACTGATAGATAAAACTGGAAATTAAAGCTATATATTTTTATACATAACTATTTGTATGTATATACGATCTGGATCAGTGTTGAAAATGTTATAATATTATTGTTAATGGAAAGTAACGAATTAGTCAAAAGCTGACTTATGAGTTCTTAAATAGGAAAATATGCATAATAGATTTATAATTATTTATAGATAACATAGATCTTTAGAGTTGAACTATGGGGAAGTCACTAAAGACAATACTTTAGTCAGTGTTTCTAAAAAAGGCCATAAATTATCCAAAATACCGTTTACGGATCAGATCGTCCAAACGAACTTTATAAAATTTAAAACTTACGTAAAGTATAAGTTTAAAATGTCAAAAACACAGTTAATACAGATGTAGAATTATTTCACTGTAACATAGTTTGCAAACTTAAAACGCGGTTTGGTATACGAAAGAATAAACAAAAATGCTCATTTTATGAAAATTCCAAAATTCAAGGCATATAAAGCATATAATAATAGTATTTTAACTGTAAAAATACTAATAGTAATAATAAAACTATAAGTAATTTATTGTTAAGAAAAATTCATTAGTATTATTTAAAACTTTTATAGTTAGCATATTTTTGTTTTGCAAAATCATTACTTTATAACAGTTCTTTTACATTTGAATTGAGTTTGTGTAAATTTTTATTATGTGTTTACAGTTTGTATTTGAGTTCGTAAACCAATTATTTAGCAGTATTATGTTCACAATAAATAAAAAATTATAAATAAATCATAACCACGAACAGATGTTAATACAAACCCCGAGTTGTTACAGACTAACTCAATATATCAAAGTCAAAAATATCTCTCAATATAAAAAGTAATTTTTGTTAATAAGAGAATATTGAATTTACTGATTTAAATTAATGAGAACCCAATATTATGAAGAAAATGTTGGAACTATTTAAAAATCTCATGATTTATCAAATACATAAACTCGTCATTGTTTGTTGACCTTGTTTTAGGTTGACAATGGACAATGGCTAGGGATTGAGGGTGGTTGCAGCTCATTAGTGGATCTAATTAGACAAGTTCATCTCTACTACTAATGGTTGCAATGAAACCATGTCGATTTAATTATTTATATATATATAGTTTTGCAGTACTTCATTAAATTATAAGACGTATTATGTTATTGTGTAAGACGAGTTACAGATAGTACTACAATAACTACTCAAAATTAGTTTGCCAAATTTACAAGACTTTGTTAGTTTTTAATTTTGCTATGCCTGGAATTTGTATTATAATTTCATCCCAATTTTCTTGATTATTTTAAACTTCAGTATTTAAAGGTAACACTGCAGTAATAACAATTATTTGCTTTTACTTATTTGTAATATATGTATATATTTGTATTATATTGTAATGTATGTATATGCGTTCATAAAAAAAACTTCAAGACTTCGGGATATGATTACTTCTACGAAAACTAAGAAAATAACTCCTATAAACATATGTCCAAACACCCTTAATTATCCACCTGTCTGTCTGAATGTGCGTTTTAAAATATTTTACCATAGCTAAAAAAAACTTCTCAGATTATTATCTTCAAACCCAATACATGTATGAGAAATAATAATACCTGATACAGTATATAGTATCAAGTTGATAGACTGTACCGCTCTAAAATGGTGGATATTTTTAAGATCCAAAGACTAATATCTAAAAACGTATATATAAAAAAATACTACATACATATAAAGTAAAAAATTGGATTTTATAAAGGATGATGTAAATGTTTTTAAGATTAGAATGCTGTCGAAATGTTATGTAATTAGTATGGATGGTATTACAACAATTACAACTTATCAGTTAATGATCAATCGATCTTACCAATATTTATATCATCTTTTAGAAAATAAATTTTTTTCAGTTTAATGAGTTTTGTCGATTTCATTTAATTTACGCTCTTTAAGATTAAGAAAAGGAATTGAAAACTAAAAATAGCCACCACTTTGGTGGAATGGTACAAAATATAAAATAGATACTAAATATTGAACTAGGTCTTATTAGTTCTCATACATGTATCGGGTTTGAAGATAATATATATAGGGGTTATTAAGTTATGACAAATTATGTAAAAGACACATCCAAGCAGATGGAAAACTAATAGTTTTACGGCATATATTTTCAGAACTTTTTTCTTAGTTTTCAAGTAAGTAATCATCTTCCCAAGTAGGGGTTTTTTTTGAACACCCTGTATAAAATATATAATCCCAATATATTGGGTGTACACCTATTGTATATAATATACAAACAGTACTATATCTTAGGTCATTGTGAAGAGGTTGCCAGTAGGTTATGAAATAATTATGTAATAACGTTGTTTGTACATTAAAAACATAAAAGGAATTATGATCAAATTTAAATAATATCACCGTAAAAACGACCAGTTAAAATTATTTGAATTTAATTAGTAAATAAATTGAATATTGATCATAATTTTAACTGTGATTGGACTCTTGATACCTTTAATATCCTATTTATGTACTTATTATGATTATAATTCTTTTACGAAAATAAGAATTATCGGCTTGTTGATCACTATCATTAATTCCTTATTGATTGTTTTTGCACAAGCCTAATAATGCTGAAAATGTGGAAAGGATCACGTTATAATGAGACATTTTCAAATGTGTAACTCTAAATTTAAAATAAATGGTATTGTATAGTACATTTAGATAAACAACTAATTTTAGTAAAATTATATTATGACGTGCACTACCATAAATCGTTTATACTAAAATCAAGATAGTTACAAGTAATCAGAGACTGACAAAAATTATCTCAAAGTTTTCTTAATACCTAATTATTGCCTAAAGTGTTGTTGAATTAGGTACCCTTTACTTAAATGTCAAATTATACAGTAAGTAAGGCATCACTTATAAGTTGTATTTACCGATGGATTGTATGTATTTAAAATAATTATGTATATACTACTTTTACAATTTTCTCGTGTAAGAAATATACCTAATACTGTATATTAATACAGTACAAGTAATCGTCACACAATACAAATTTATTACAATACAAGTACAAAATGCACAAATATTATGGTGATCGATTTCGGTGAACCACGCTCACCTTCCTCAGACCAGAGGGATTCACAAAAGATCCTTTGACTATTTTGTACTTGTATTGTAATAAATCTGTGTTGTGTTACGTTTAATTGTAATGTATATGTACCAACACGTATTATGCTAACTAAAAAACTATTTGTATATCAATGTTGATTTTGTATTGTTAACATTTCATAATAATGGTCTAATGTAATTAATAAGGATAAAAAAGTGTTTATTTTTTAACTCCTTGTTGTTTTAGAGATATTACTTTCAAATAAACACATCTGAAAGTAATATTTGTTGATACACATCTTTATAGAACATTTGCCATTGTGGCGTATGTGTTGTAGATATTGTTGGTGATAGTTTCTATTTGAATCCTCTTAATATTAAGAAACTGTTCTCTCAATGGTTACCATCAATGTGAACTCCATCAGATATGTTTTATGCATCCATATGGAATGGTTACGGTGTGGAACGCATCCGTTATATATATATTATATGTGGAATGCATCCATGTGGAACTTCTTCTATAATTCGGTGTAAACTCAACGGAAACTCACAAGGTCGTCAACCAACCTTAGAGATTGACAACAAACATTTCAGTTGTCAACTGGTATCTGCAAAGAGTCGGTAAAGATCAATGAAAGTTGTTAAATTTGGTTGACAACTAAGTTGTTAAACATTAGGAGAGTTAAAAACTAGTTCTCCGCCTCCCCTCCCACCTATCCAAGAAAGTGATTACAGAATATGACTCATCACTGTCTTCTACTTCCTTTTCCTCTCTGTGGTTGTATGAATACACAAAAGCACTTATCACTTTTTCAACAAGAGTTTTTCAAAGAACTGACCGAAAGAAAAGGATTTATTGAGAGACACTATGTACGAAGTGAAAATATTACATAACATTGGAGAGGGGATAAAGTAAATATAAAATTAGTTGCGTTTCATGAAAACCATAACATTTGCTGATCAATATTTTAGGGAGATCTGAATGAAAATATACTATTGACTTTTAAATAATACTTCATTTTAAACAAAATATATTTTTGTATTTTTGATAAAAGGATGGTGATCAATATTTTAAGACGAATTAATGTTTGGTTGCCAACTATGAGATATCAGGTTGCCAAGTTAGGTTTTAAACCAAATATGTCAAATAAAGATAGCAACCTTTGGTCGCCATTTTTAGGCTTAAGATTTGCCACCCACTCAAATTCAGAGTTTAAAAAACGTGTAGGCTAAATATAGTGTAGTGTAGTGTAGGCAATTCCCAGAATTCCCAGAAAAAAATTACGGCTAAGAAGTCATCTCTATAAATTATTCTGTAGATCAATCACACACAGGTGACTTCTCTACTACCTTGGACTGGACAGATGGGCTAAGTGCAAGGTTGGATCCCTTAACGGTCACGCATTCAAGGAATAGCCACCTACTATGTTGCTTGACGTCATTATCTTAAGTGTCTGCAGAGGTTGTCGGTTATGTTGGTTTTGATCCCATATAAATAGTGCTGATTTCGAATACATATCGAATTTTTTCGATATTTTTTAAACAACAGTTTTTTATGAGGTTTCATATTAAACGGTATCATATTGCGTATGGGATTTGCTTTTGATATTTTCAAAATACATCCCTAGTTTTGAAAAAAGGTTAAAATATAGCTTGTAACTAAATATTTTAAATACATTTTGTATAAAACAAATTAGAAATTCACAAATCATTTTCAACACACAATTTCATTCTCGTTCAAATGCATTTTGTTTGGAAAAAATGTGTTTAAGAATAACTGTTTAGTTTGGATACGCGTGATCGTATATGGTAAAAAAACAACATTGTTCTTACGGGTTTAAAACCAACATGGCCGACATCCTCTGCAGACTCTTAAGATGACGTCGGAACCATCCGATTAAAGCATCTGGCGTATTTTAAATACATAAATACACGTGTATTGTGCATTGAATTATTTGTGTTGTCCAGTTTAGTAGGAAACTCTCTACTTTAATACCCGGACATAAGTTGTATAATTTAAAAACAAGCGTCAAATTGAAATCTTAAATAAAATGGAAGTTGTGATTTTGGGGTTTATACGGTCCAAGTTGTATAAAATCTTAACAATGTCAGACTAAAATTGCATATTACTGTTTGGAAATATTATATATATTTTAAAAAACCCATGACAAATAGTTCTTTTAAACAAACTCTAAATTATTTGTATATACGTTTTTCAATTTATATACATTGTGCTGAAACAGTTTTTTTTAGTAAAATCACTAAAGCTGGTTGTAATTAATTTACCCTCTGTTGAAGGGATAAAGCGAATAGTGTGGGGCAACCTTTTCCCTGAATTACCGATGTCCGTTGTTTACTTGCCGTTGTTTATTTCACTCGTCCAAGTTTACTGCTGTCACCTCATCGTTTGTTTCCCTTACACCTGTTTACACACATATCAACTGCTACATCTGTTAGAGGTACAATATACTGTTTTGATAAAATATATTCAGCTCCAAATTTTATTCGAGGAGTAATTCTTCATCATAAAATAAACGAAAACTATGATAAAAGCTTTAAAGAACCACACCCCCAATGTAAATTTTACAAATATATATGATTTTTAATTTATTTATATACACATTTAAAATTATAACTTTAATATATAGTTTATTTCTTAATTAATCCTGGTACAGGATAATTATTTAAGCATAAACGTACATTGGTGAACTTTAATATGTGCAAGTTGAAATCATAAAATTCGACAAATATGTGCAACAGTTTGCGAATCAAATATGCAATTTTGGTCACAGTTCCCGTTGTGTTGGAACTAATAGGAAGCTATTCCAATCGGACCAGCGATTAGTGGCCAGCACTATAATTACATTCCAGGTACTTCATGGAAATCACTGGTTAAGGAATAGTTATATCATAACCAATAATATGAACAAAGTGAAATCGTAAATTTTCCGCACCTCTGAATTGCATAACGCATTCAGCTTGTCAGTTAAGTGGACTGACAATAAATAATGTTGAAGATGTACATGTTAGTTTTAAAATTGAAAATGCAATAATTCATTACAGAGAGTGACAAAACATCACATAACCAATAGAAAACCGTCTTCATCTTATGGAGAATTTTTAAACTGGATTTAGTAAATCAATAAAAAAAAGATGGCTAAGTATACATATTAATTTAGCTTAATACAACGAAAAGTTTGTAAATAAGCGTTGTATCAAGAATGCCACTGCAAAAAAGCTTATTATAGTACGAAATTCAATGTGAACAGGCATATGGAAAGAAACATAATTTTAGAAAAACAATTTTCATTTTGTATTTCTTTGATAATTTTTGGTGCTAAATATAAATTGTGTAGAGGGCTGGTAGTTTTAGAGACGGACTTCCACTTTTCCCACCACAGTTCCCCTATACAGTGAAAGCATGCTTTAAGGTGCAGTCAAGTATGTAAATTTACCTATCAATGACACGGGCTTCTGTATTACTTAATTCCAGTTCGTAATTCATACTTAAACACAATATAAATGTATTTACAAAAGTGTGAATATATTTCCATTAAGCTACATTTTGACACATATTGTATTATCTCATAAATGATTATGACAAAAGTATTATTATTGAAGGGTTTTAAAAGCAATATAATTAAGCATATAAGGACTTTTATAAATAAAATAAACTTTATAAATAAATGTTTTTTACATTTATAATTACTTTATTATTAATTAAATGCGTAGATTTGTAATTTATTCAACTTTGTAATTACGTTTGAACAATGTATTGAAATTTTAAAAAAACCAATTGATTTTAAAGAACAATACCATATCTAATATCTGCATGTAGAGAGAGATTTGAAAATGGTAATAGAGACTGAACGTTAGCATTTAATTTGTGTGGTGGGAGATTGAATCTGTCGCACATGCGCTGTCCACGCGCAATGTACAGTGGTTTTATGTACAGTATAAAATCAAATATTCATTGCATTACATTAAAATTTCTCCTTTAAACTTTAAGGCTTAATTAAACAGTTAAATTGTTTCCATTCTTACGTTCAATTACTGAAAAAACTTCCTTATTTATTTGTCTTTAAATGATGGATATTAAGGGGGCTTCAGATGATACAGCTTTATATATTTTCAACCACAGTTTCAAACATTCTTAAACAAGTAAATAATCCTCTTATTTGATACAATTCTATATAAAAAAAGTATGTATTTACATGCTACTTGGACAAACATTTTTTGTAAAGAAATATTGTGATCATATTTACTGAATTTTTTTCTAATTTGGTAGTAGTAAAAAGACTATATCGATATAAAACTGCAGTATTGCAACAGTCGCGTGAAGTGCACTTGGTGCTGACATCCGGCCTGGAATGACGTCATCTCACTACTCAATACCCTTTACCTCGTACTACATTGGGCTATTAATTAATGACACTTTCTAAGGAATAGTCGGCCTTAGTTTCCAACAATGACTACATTCGCACATCTACACTCATCACACTCGTTCGAAATCCATATTCGCCCATATCTTGACGATCGGCGTCTTATAAACAAATACAAAAAAAAAAATACCTTACCTACTCTACTTAGCTCTATGTACTATATATACGATATAAGACTGCAGTATTGTCCGCGTAACCGAACGGTTTTACATGAAATTTTAAAGGAAGTTGGCTTTAGTATTGAAGATACCCATTAAGAAAGGGGTTTTCGAAATTCTATCCCCAAATGTTCCATTTTCACATAAGAATAACATTAATTAAGAAGAATAGGCATTAATTTAATTTAATAATTATTTTAAACAGCTGATACAACAAACATTAAAATAATACGAATTTGTTACATTTGTTTATTAATTAATGTATCATTTTGTATTTGTTGACTCAATAGTTTTATTTAAACCGCGTTTAGTTGTACATTAATAATCAATTCTTTTTGAAGATTGTGTTATTGAAGTTAACGTGTAGGCCTACACAATAATTCCCTGGAAGAGAGGTTTCATCATTTTCACTTGCAAATCGCAAATCATCTTTTCAAGACAATGTTGAAGTTATGAAAATTGTCATAGATGGCGAGGATATTTCTCACCAGATGATCGAGGTTCGTGGGGTTGGTGCATGCTTATTTTACTCTCTTATATTTTATATTGTACATGGTTTAGCATCTCGAGTGTCTGAGGTACGTTTAGCTATCGTAAATCACGTTTCTAACAACTGGCAGAGATTTAAATCGTTCAGTGTGAACCGGGTAGTCCAACAACACTACAATAAGCTATAATACATATCCAAAATGTCCAAATATGAAACTTATGGGGTACTTCTTGTGAGCTCAAGGTGGCGAGATGCATTTTCCCATTTAAGTTTGAAATAAAACTTGATGGTAAACTGATATGTGCTGCAGTAACAGCAAATTCCCCCTATCCAGCAATTTCCTGAACCTATGCATAGCCACCTGACCCGCCAGTGCCAAGATTCTGAACATTTCCTCAGCAATATACTGTAGTACAATGGTTGTTTTCAAATGACTTCTTTTGGAGCTGAGGTGGTAAATAATGATACATTTATGCCGGTATTCAAGATTCAAGGTCAGGTTTACCATACGATTGGGAGCCTGATGCTCCTCAACAGCAGCCCACGTTAATACAAATATGCTTTGTTGGGGATGACACAAAAGAAAAGAATATAGGATGTGGCAACTTCCCAGCAATTAAACCTAAGTTGGTTAGTCAACTGTAGGAGTTGTTGAACGAATATAATCGGTATATTCAGGACTTCAAGGCAGCTACTAAGTTCATTCCCGACGGTCAACGCTGATAAGATATATATGGTTGCGCAGAGGCCGCTTCTATTCTCCCACTTCCAAGGAAGTCGCGATTTTGATTGTGGCCCAGGGGTTTGAACGGAGTGATTTCATTCTGCACACCAGAGATGACGGGAAAGTGTGAATCAGCGAGACCCACCGTTCTTACGATGCTCTACAATACCAACTGTGTTCTGCCGTGGAGAAGGTAGATACTACACACACATACCTCACAGGGACGCTAATACTAATCAGCCATTGAAAAAAAAAAAATCAGAGTTGATTTCTATAGCCTTAAAATCTTGGATCATAGTGGAGAGGGAACTTATCTAATATTTCTAATTATTATATATTATTAATTGCAGTATTCAGCTGTAAGTAAATAACATAAGTTATGACGTAACATGTAAATGTGCTGGCTACGTGGATACAAGGTCAAGAGTGGTGATGGAATCACATAACTTAACTTCAACTACTCTAACTCAACGTAATAAAATCAACCGACAGCCTTAACATCTGTCAGAAACTTTAAGTACCCTAATAAGTAAACATTTGAATTAAATTTCTTAGTCTTTTTTGAGTTTGATAGTAAATTTATTTCATGTCTTACACGATAGTATCCAAGCGAAATGATTTCATACTGTAAGTTATTATACATTAAGACAACATTCTGTATTTATTTTATGTCATTGGACATATAATAAAATATTTTTATACTTCACCATTGCAAATTACGAGTACCAGCTAGTGTATTATATTTTTAATCAATATTTTAGTCGTTCAATAGCAATTGCTTGGTGAGAATTTCCAATAAGAGTGAAAGTTAAAAAAAAAAAAAAAAAAAAACTACATAGCTGAACAACATTTCTTACTCATCACCTTAAAGCTAATATTTAAGATTGAAGAAGTGATCGTTCTTTGCCAACTCGTATCCCTTCAAATCCTACAGTTTTAGAGGGTTTTTATAAATTGTATAAAAAAAAAAAAAAAACACGTAACACCTAATTTAAAATCTAGAAATACCAAAATTACAAACGGGTTTATTAAATATTCAATTGCGTATTTGGATATTTTTACACATTGTCGAGTACTGAGTTTAATTAATTAATTAATGAACTAGGCTTAGTTCAAATGTATGACTATTACATCAAACCGATTCAATGTATCGAAGAGTGTTTTTATACGTAATAGAGCTAATCTATGAATACGTTAAGGTATGCTGTGATTCTCACTGAAATTTTACCAACCAAGGTTCCCAAATATGTGAATCTGAGATTCAAAGAATTCTCGAATTATAGACTGAAGTCTAGAATAATTATGATAACCGTAAGCACAGCGATTGACATTAGGAAAGAGGGAGTGAAGACTGAGGCCCGAGGGTGAATAGGAACTCACACCTCATAAGAGGTGACATTAGCCACAGCCGAAAGCACACCCCTAACAAATCAATTAGAGATTAGTGAAAACAAATTTCCGATCTTAAACAGGAATATTTTCACCCCCTGGCCAAACAGGAACATTTTCATAAGTTTTTGTGTTTTACTGTTTGATGACACTCATTTAAGTCACAAAGTCATTTATAATAAGCATTTTTACGCATAATACTAGGACAAATATAAGTAAACTATTAGTATTGAACTTCTTTCAGGATAACTTTTATAACTTACCCTGAAAAGCAGTATTTTATTGTACAAATACTATCGTATACTCTTTGTCTTTACGTAACATTCATGTCATAACTAAAACTTTTTTCTACGGAAAATACAGTTCACATATTACAATTCAAAAGAAATGTTAAGAGAATACTTAATTATTCTAATACGTATGTAATTATTATTTTCATACGTCATTTAAAAATAATTTTATTCGGTTTATCTTAAAATTAACTGGAGCTATTTCACTTCAAATAATTAAGCTGTTATTTTCTCACTGTAATATATTAGTTCATATTAGCAAACAATGGTGCATTCAAAATTAAAAGTGTAAGAGCAATCGTACATAATTGTTTCATAATTATAATATAATAATATTAGTATTATAGATTTAAAAAAATACTATGCATATTCCAACACCATTTTTGGTCGAAGGAGTTGAAATAATATTATAAAATGATGTAACTACATTTACTCAGCTAAACGCATTCGCAGTTTATATAACAGAGGTAAGGTGAGTGCAGCCCGCCATTAGCGCCTCCTGTGTTAAAAGCCGGCAACAGGTGGCAAGGGAAAGAGTCTGCAGCACTCTTTTGCCCAGCTTTTCTCTTTCAATTACAATATACTGTGTAATAACTGAAAATACGTAATTAAATATGTGATTACTCAATATTTTCTCACAAACTGATAAAATTTAGACAGATCAATTTTATTTATGTTATTTACAAATCATTTTAATATGTATTGGGTATTGTTAGTTGAAATAGAAAAAGTTGTAAAATGATTTAAAAAAAATATTTTAATAAGTTTTACGAAAGGTTTAAACTATCACTCAAAATAGCACTATATCAACTTTGTTATTATTATGAACATTTAATTTCTTAAGACTTAAATGATTATGAAACATGCTATTATCATAAAACATATATTTTTAGCAGATTATAAAACAGTTAACGTTAGTTAGTTAGCTAGTTTAAGTGGGGATATATAGTTGGTCCAGCCAACCCTTGCAACGAAGCCTAAGGCTTTTTGTGCCAATCCCGGTGCCTAATCGTCGTAAAGCTGGCAACCCTTGACCAAGTCAAGGAGCTTCTTCACTAGATTAGTAATTTCCAACTGTCCCAGAGGTGAGCCTTCAAAAAGTGCTCTTCTTCTGGAACCAAGGGCCTCACACTCCAGGACAATGTGTTCTGCCGACTCTTCGTCCTCCCCACAGAGGCGACAGATGGGATCCTCCGTAAAGAGTCCCACTGTTCTTAGATGCCTCCGGAATTTGCCGTGGCCGGTGATGAGTCCCACCACCAGCTTAACGTGCGGTTTACTTAACCCAAGAAGTGACTTTGTCAACTTCTGGGAGGGATTCTTGACAAGAACCTTGCCGAGTCTTTGCCCTGGTAACCGCCGCCATCTTTCCAGATGTCTGGCGCTGACCCAGTTTTTAATTGCTGTTTTGGCAGCTGCAATCGAAACGCCGCAGGCCGGCTCAGGACCAATGAAGGGCTTGAGAGCACCCTCCCTAGCCAAGGCATCGGCCTGCTCGTTGCCTTCTAATCCTCTATGTCCTGGGATCCATTCCAGCAAGACCTGATTTCTTAAACCCAGGATGCTGAGGGACTCCACACATTCCCAGACTAGACCAGACGAGACCTTCCAGGAGTCAAGAGCCCCTAAGGCCGCCTGACTGTCTGAGAGGATGTGGATATATTTCCCGCAAACCCCTCTCTCGACCGCCTGGGCGGCACAACGAAGGATTGCGGTGACTTCAGCTTGGAAAACGGTGCCATACGCTCCCAGGCTCACTCTAGCGTTGGTCCTAGGGTCGCCAGTATAGACACCAAATCCAGCTCTGTTGCCCATTCTAGACCCGTCTGTGAACCATACAATTCGGTCGTGAGAAGAAATTGGGCTACTAACAACGTCCCAGTACTCCATCGACCTGAAATCTACAGTATAGGGTCTAGTGAAAAGGTACTTAGTCCCAATGAAGTCAGACTTCATTGAGAGTACCTCATCGTTTACTAGATTGACCACTGAGGAGTGACCTGTACAGGACCCCCTCCAGTGGCCAGTTAGCTGAAGCCTATAAGCCGCCGCCCGAGCCTCCCCAATAATGAAGAGATCAAGGGGCGGCAGGTTGAGAAGAACCTCCAGTGCAATAGAAGGGGTCGACCTAAAGGCCCCTGTCATGCACATGCAGGCAAGTCTTTGTAGGCTAGAAAGCCTACCCTGGACAGTTACCTGATTGACCTTAGGCCACCAGATCAAAGTCCCGTAAGTAATTTGTGGTCTGATGACCGCTGTGTAAAGCCAGTGGCAGACATGGGGTGACAGGCCCCATGTGGAGCCCACGCAGCGCCTAGTGGTCACGAAGGAACACTTAGCTCTGCGGATGACTTTATCAAGATGCAAGTTCCATGTCAGTTTCTGATCAAGGATTACTCCCAGATACTTAACCGACGATGAAACAGGCAGAGACACTCCACTAAGGGCCAGGCCTCTGAAGGAGCCCTGAACCCTTTTCCTGGTGAAGGGAACTATTACTGTCTTGGAAGGGTTTATTGCAAGCCCTTCTCTTACACACCAGGAGTTCACTGCTTCCAGGCTGTCGTTCATGATGTCCGTAACAGTGCCCTGGTACTTGCCACGGACCAGTAGGACGAGATCGTCCGCATAGCCCTGTATGAAAATGCCCTTATCCGTGAGGCTGACTAGGAGATCATCCACCACCAGGTCCCACAGGAGGGGTGATAGAACTCCCCCTGCGGGCATCCTCGGCTCGCAGAAATCTCCACCACCTCACTTAGAAGGGTTGATTGAATTCTTCTGCCCCGTAACATGTGGTCGACCCACCTACAGATGGTAGGCTCTACACCACGTTGTCCCAGCGCACGAATAATTGACTGATATGAGGTGTTGTTGAATGCCCCCTCAATATCCAAAAAGGCTCCTAGAGCAATTTTTTTGTTCTCCAGGGAATGTTCAAGGTGCCTGACCAAACAATGGAGGGCAGACTCACAAGACTTCCCCGGGAGATACGCATGTTGATTTCGATGTAAAGGGGAGTCTTTAAGCGCCCCTTCTCGAATGTGAAATTCTACGAGTCTCTTAATGGTCTTCACCAGAAACGAGGAAAGACTAATTGGCCTAAAGGATTTGGCGTTTGTGTAGTCGCCACGACCCCGCTTAGGAATAAAAACTACTTTGCTAACTCTCCAGGACTGAGGAATATACCCGAAGGCAAGGCTCGCCCTGAAGATTTCGCAAAGTAGAAAGTGGAGGTTCGGTGGGCCCTTCTGCAACAGTGCGGGAAAGACGCCATCGCCTCCTGGGGATTTAAATGGGCTGAACTTGTCGATTGCCCATTTAACTTTGGAAACGGTGACTATGCGTCTAGCTTGCCTCCAGTCCTCTCGAGTTGCCCTAGGTATAGGGCTAATCTCTCGAGGGCCAGATACTTCCAGAGCATCGTCAACGAGATTCCCTGGGAAGTGACACTCCAGAAGGAGCTTGAGCGTTTCGCCAGGTAAAGTTTTCAATTCCCCTGAGCTGGTTCTAATACTGCCTATGGGGTTGATAGGTTCGCTAGCCAAGATTTTCTGGATTCTGGCTGCCTCTTTGATGGAGTCAATGCCCCTACAAAAGGTTTGCCATGAAGCCTTCTTTAACATTAACTGTTAACAGTTCTTTAACATTAACTGTTATTCTTATATTGTTATTGATTAAAAAAAAAAACCTATTCACTAAGCTTACTTTTGTTTATAACATTCCCGCGTAAAACAATACATTTTATTGAAAGTGTAATATATTTCAAAATATATTTATTTATACACTCAGCAGCATAAATTTATCTATGGGCAGCTTAATGTATACATGTACTTTTTTTATAGTGACATAATTAAATACTATTAAACACTAAAATATGCACATAATTAACAAATCAGTAGCTCTAAAATGTACTAATATTATATTTATAATTTATTAACAGTTACATTTGACAAGTTGATATGGAAGTAATTGTAGTGAATCGTTGCAATTGCAAGGAAAAATCTTATGGTCATAATACATTTCAGCCATTATAGATATTTAGTGCCCAATATTCAGCAAAAAGTAAACACAATTTGTCTTTCAAACATTAACAACAACACTAAAGCCACTAGAAGTAAAAAAAGCAATAAACAATTTTGTCTACTGAACAAATCAAACGTTCCACTATTGAACACTCACACAGGAGTAAGCAATATTACTTTAAAACGTATTGATGGTTTCCTCTAGCAACGATGATTCCTTCCTTCCAAATGAAGATACAAGTATATTATCCTCTTAGAAGTTATTGCGAGTTAGTCTTAGGTATAAACTATTTGCTAGCTGTAAAATAATATCCATTGTACACATATTGATTCATATAATGAACAACATGGTGTTACTTTAGTGAGCATATAGACTAATACATCTCTTTATGTACCAAGAATTAGGTACGTTAAGTTTCAAATTCTGCGTTGGAAGTTATCTGTCAGACCTCAATAATGAAAAAAATTACTAAAGTAATAATATTAGGAACTTACCTAAAAAACGTAAAACTTACCTATATTCGTAAAACGCAAGCGGATTGAGTGGGGTAAGAGTCCTCGGGCTACATCTCGTTCCGTTAAGGGTAGAGATACCATGGAGCAAGTTACATAAGAGATATTAAACAAAGTTTACCTAGGTGGTTGCAGTTTTTCATTTTTGTGATAGGACTAAAAAAAGGTAATGATCGTATTATTTTAGTAGGCGAAGTTAAGGCAAAGAATCCCTATCTAGCATTTAACCTGGGGACCAACGGTGGAAGGGTGACTTCCGAACCACCACCATTGACCGTGAAGGTGGGCTGCGTGCAAGGACAGAATCATTTAGATGGTCACCCTTCCAAGGGACAGCCACACGTGTTGTTAATTGACTTCGTTAATCGCAAGATAACGTCGGAACCCTCCGGTCAAGACCACTGGCTTAGTCCGGTCAAGTCTAGGAACTTAGCTGAGTTTGTGCTCAGTACATGAATATTAAATTACATTATTTACTATGTTTTGTCATTTTCATACTATTCCAAAGGTCACGTAATACTAACAAAGTACTATACATGCTTAGCTCCTTGATAAACTAAATCTTGGTAGCAACTGTTGTTTCTCAGCTCCGTGACTTAGTAATGATGTAAAGTATTCAACAAACTGTAGTAGAGGCGCAGTTATGTACCTTAATATGGACACAAATCACATAAAGTAGCAGGTCTGGAAATATTGCTGGGGCCGAAGGACTCACTCATGTCCTGCATAGAAATGCACACTTTACGTCAGCATGATGCATTATAAATGCTTAGTTTTTGGAACTTAAACGTAGATTTTGATAGAATTTCAGTATTTTAGGACGAGAAAAACACCGAATTATCATGAAGAATTTAATATTCTGTTTTATTCTGACTAATGTTTATACATACATAACTTCAGAAGTAATTTGAATTACAATTTAAGTGCAGTATACATAAAAAACAGCTATCATTATTTAGACTTATTAGTTTGTATGATTAAAAAAAAAAACATATATAATTTGTTAGTTTATGCATTCTAATTTGTTTTATTTGTTCTTCCTGTTGGCATATGAAATTTTACATTTGTACATTCCTAAAAAATCATATACCATATATCTAGGTAAAGAGTACTCAGATAAAAACACATTCAGTCACCAAATTACGTTTACTAACCGATCTTTGAAATTGACATATCGTTCAATTTAGCATACCGTAGTATATAAATTGACATATCATTCAATTTAACATACCTCAGTATATAAATCACGTATACAATTATTTTTTTATATTTGATTGTGACATTTTCAAAACAGCCGCCATTTCTAAACCGATAATTTTATAAATTTTGCTTTTTAACATAAAATGTACATTTGTAAGATCAACCTTCATACGAAAATGCAGTATTTTATATCAAACAGATATTAAAATGTTTGTAAAATATACATAGTCTACAGACACACAGGCAGAAAACGAGTCGGAATAGAACACATGTTGTAAGGCATTATTTGCTTGTATTAAATTGAAAAAATCCACTAAAATACGTGACAGTTGAGTTGGACACACTGTATATTTATATTAAAAATCATTTGAATGTATCATCAAAATGCATTAGTTGATTGATTCGTTAATAATTTTAACATTTGAAGTCAGAGTTGCGATTGTTTTACAAATGCAGATTAGTAGTATTTGACTCAATGATTTAGGTATAAAAACCAACTAATACTGGACGTTAAAAATATTGAACATGTATGATAACTCAATTTACGTTCCCGTTCACTAAAGTTATGGATCCTTAAACATCTGTAGTTCACAGGTGGCGTGTCTATTTATTACTGACCCTTTCTTAAGACCAGCATCTTAAGTTAGTAGTAAAAGCACCTATATTCAGTTACTTACTTATTTGATTACTAGAATTTACAATGAAACATATATCTTCTAAAAAAAATAAATAAAAAATAATTATTTTTCGGCCAGCTGCAAATTACCCTAAACGAATTCCAAACACAGTTCATATAAAGTACTACAACAATAAAATAATGACTGATTGAGAATTCAATATCGTTGAAATGAAAGAATTATGTTCTTATATTTATTCAATGATTTGGATTCTGAAAATAACATCATATATCAAAATTTTTTAATCGAATTATGCTCATAATTGATTTAGAAGTGCTAAATATACCATAAACTTTTCATTTACATTTCAAATGTTTTATCAAAAATGTTTCAGCTATCTGTTTTAAATTATTTATGAGGACCTTTGTCATCATGTTGATAGTATTTGATCAAAAACTGGTGTGGAAATAATTTATTTTTATTAATAATTAAAAAAAATTCATGTGAAGGAGACGTGGAAGTAATAAATGCGTTTAGCTGGAAGTACTGTAATGAAGCCTTTAAAACTAATATCGTACTTAATCTTTAGAAATGTTTAATATACCTTAATATGTTCATATATTTTAAAAATATTTCAAATATATTATCAAAATATTTCAACTATTTGTTTGCAATTATTAATGAAGAACCTTTTTATGATGTCGATATTATTCCATCAAAAACGTTCATGGAAGTTATTAATTTTTTTTATTAAAGTAATAAAAAGATATCATTATTGTGTAGGAGACGAGGAAGCAATGAATGCGTCTAGCCGGAAGGAATGAAGGCATAACATTAAATAATGAATCTTATTTGGTATGAGAAGCGTAACAAGAAGAGAATCTCTGCAATCCATTTCATTAATTGTTTTTTTAAAAGCTATAAATATTATTTCAAAAACCTGTAATTGATTAACAATACGCAAATAATACGTATCAAAACTTAACTTGAAAAATGTTAAATATAAAATATGGAATTAATTAGTATATTTCTTTATATTTTTCCATCCGAGACCAATAGATAGAAAATGTTAGAACTATTCTTACTACATACATATTTAAATTTATATTTGTTATCAATCTTCAAGCTCTTTCCTTACTGCATTTATAATTTAATTATTTAAATGAATTAAACACTCCATACCGTTTTTAGTTCATTTTTAGTATTTTAATTTTTTTGTACAACCTGGTGTGGAGGACATGGCCCCCTTGTCATCAGCCCAGCTGCGGGACAACAACATCCCTAGGTGCTACACACCCTTGAACTATCATCTACAAGTGATAATGTGTGGTGTAGGTGTAGTGTGGTGGAATAGAAACGATAAACAATGGTGTTAATACCATTGAAAACATTTTGGAAGATTTTGATTTTGTAAATTCCTTGTTTCCTTTCAGATTTTTTTTTTTATTTTAAGTGTTAGTTGTAAGACCCTTTGAAAATTTTATAAAATTTTGGTCGGGATTTAGCAAATAGATTGTTTATCTTGCCTTTAGCAAATTTTGCCTTTCTCGTGGGGGATTTAGGTTTCGTAGTATTTTGAAGGGGGGAAGATGTACCGTTTTTAGTAATTTTAAGTATTTTAGTTCGAAGTCTCAGGTAGACATTGTGTAACCACTCCCTCCTTTGACATGTAAAGACACTACAAAACCTGACTGCAGCTTTCCGGCTATCACCAGTAAAGTTCTTTGTTTGAGTTACATAATGTTAGTGAAAGTGGTGGTAGGTGAGCGGCAGGAGGGTGCCTCGTCGCTGTTCGCCACGGAGATGTTTGCGAGGTAGGTGCACCTATTACATTTGTCCCTGTCTAAATGTTTCAATTACAAATAAGGGCTTATTAAATTGTTTTCCATTTCAGGGAAAAGTTGTTTAATACTGATTAATAATCGGGTTGTTTTCGTTTTTTGTTTGTTAACCAGGGTTCAGGGGTTAGATGGATGATGAGCTAATTCATTTATTCCCCCTTTAGTTTCGGGCTCCCATAGATTTATTTATGTATATTAATAATGTATAATTTACTAATTTGAATATTAATATGTCAATGTACTATTCAATACCTGTATATTATTAATTTTTGACACATATGAAAAATAGTCTTAGTTATTATGCACTTTCAAGGTGAGACGCTTCCCAAAATTAGATATTGTATCACAGTGGCTAAAATGATATCTTTTTTCTGGGAACGTTGTAAATTTTATTTTGTGGTAACATAGTATATTGTATAAATTTTGTATTACTTAAAGGGCCTTTAAAACTAAAGCAAGTTAGAACTGTAACACGTATTTTGATCTTATTGAAACTTTACAGGTATAGTTTAATAGTTCATAACAATCGGGTGAATGGTTTAGTAATGCGTAAACGACAAAAATACATACATATATATTCGTTTATTTATATTTCCTACCCGCCCACCCATACACGTACAGTGGTATTGATCCACCCAACCATCCATACACGTACAATGGAATTGACCCACCCGCTCACCCATACACATAAAGTGGCACTAACTCACCCGCCCAGCCATACACGCACAGTGGTACTGACCCACCCACCCATACAAGCACAGTGTTACTGACCCACCCGCCCACCCATACACACACAGTGGTATAGAAGCTTACTGTTTGATTCCCACAGTTGTTTTATTTTTTTTTTACAATTATATACCCGAAAGTCATAATCTACTAACATGTGAGATGAGTAAGGGGTATACAATAATAGTATTTTATTTCGTAAGGCCTTTCGATAATAATGTTACCGTCTTCATACATTCACAAACTCTTTTTTTGGCTACAAACTTTTTTGGTTATAAAATGAAAACTATAATTACCAGAGTGTTTGATTCATCTATAACATTAAATTATATTTTTTAGTTTTAAAATAATAACCACGGATCGATCAGACGTAGTTCCTTTACAATTCATATTTAATTTTTTAACTAATATATCTGATAAAACACACTAGGATTTATACTTTTGAAAAAGTTCTTTCATAACTAAAAACACCCTGAAAATACCTATACCACATTTAAACTCAAATTGATCTTGGTTTAATATTACTATTTGAATATACTAATGCGAGCAAATATAACGGACAATATTATGCCAAATATACAGTAAAAAAAAGAAAAAAAAGAAGAAAAAGCTAATAAAAGGGGATCCAGTTTGTGGTATTATTAAACCATGTAAATAACGATGGAATTTCTCTCATTTTTATTTATTTGGTTAATTAAAGTGGTAGTTCAATTTGATCATTCTCAAAGTTAAGTATTTTGTTCCTATAATAACTAAACGCATTATTACGTAGTTGTTTAAAAAATAAAAACATCTACCATTTCGTAATATAAGAAGGGCATGTTTAGGAATATATAATGGTCTCCAGCTAAAGTAAACTTACCAAGGGAACTGTTTAGAAGGTGGACAATTATGTTGTACCTGGAAAATGAAGGACGATACCATTATTTAATTAAAAACTTTGTCATCTGATGGCATGCAACTTACTGCTGGTGACTTTTAAAACAGATTTTTTCTTTGTAAAAAAATATGTTATATGTTTTTATCATCATCCAACATTGTTTAACAATTACATACATCGATTTGAAAATTTTATAGTCTAGAAGTTTGTTTTTGCTTTTTTGAATTTTAATACTGTGAACTACTCTCAGAATATAGAATCGTTCTCAAAGACAAAAACGGTTATTATTGTTTTATGTATTGGTATAACAACTACAAAGATAGTAAGTTTGATATAGAGGAAGTGCCTTTAGTTAGTTATTTAAATGAATTAAATAAGTGATTTTATATTTTAACATAGTTAAATAGATAGGAGGAGTGAAGCATACATTCTTTATGAAATCTAAGAATGTTACAGTGAATGAATTAATAAAGAACGATATTGCTAAATATAGTTATACAGGGTTGGAAAACGTCAAGAGCATATTTATTGATTAGAAACTATTGTTTATTTATTTATTCTTAAGACGCTTATCATCAAGATATGGGCGAATATAGATTTCGAATGAGTGTAAATGAGCGTATGTAGTCTTTGTTACTAACTAAATTTAATTATTATTATTGAAAGAAATGTAATGAACTTTGTAGTTATGTATATGTTCCCAAACATTTCTACGTAGTTTACTTGCTGTTTGCATAGCCAGGGGATGGTTCATAAAGAAAGTCTTAAAAATTTTAAATATAGCCCTACCTCGAGTTATGTTTCATTTCAAAGGTCTTTGTTTGTAAAACACAAATGAAATCTGAATTTAAAAGTCTAACCCAGTTAGAAAATATAGCCTGTTAAAGAATTTAATGTCATTTAATTAATAGTGAAAAAGAACAAGGATGAGAAGAGTGATTCATTTTCACAAAAAAATACTAAACCAAAAGATATTGTAATAATTATCATTAAATATTTTTATGGTAAACCTATTGTCAAAAGGGTTTCAATAATTGTTCTTATTTTCATTGCAGTTAATTAACTTAATTATTTTTAAAACGTTATGTTTGTTAACAATCCAACAACATACTCAACAACAGGAACCTCAAACTGTTAAACAAATAGCCGTATAACTAAGAAGAATCAGTATATAACATTAAGTTCTTTGAGTGAATTTATTTTACAACTGGGTCTTCCTTTCGACCTCAAGTTTGCACATTTTTATTCCACAAACAAAAACCTTTAAAAGGAGTTATTACTCGAGGTAGACTTACAATCAACATGTAAGACTTTTTTCATGGGCCATCGTCTGGATATGCAAAAAATAACTTAAATATGACTAAATGTTTGTTATAGGAACATGTACATAACTACAACATCTTATTACATTTTATTCATTCATTTATAAAATATAAATATATACGAGATTTTTGCCCAATCCTGTATAGTTTCGTCTTATTTTAAGATAATTAGTTCAAAATGATTTTACATTAATGATTGTTATGTTTGTAATAAAACTATTACCTAAATCAAAATTTTTAATTATCAAATTTAATTAGTTACATTATCAGTTATGCCAGTGGCCTAGACCGGAGGGTTCCGACGTTACCGCAAGATAACGGAGTCAAATAACATCAAGGGTGGCTGTCCCTTGGATGGGTGATGGTGGTTTGGAAGTCACCCTTAATCCATTGGTCTCCAGGTTAAATATTAGAGAGGGCTTTTAGCCCTAACTTAATTTGGTAAAATAAGACGATCTTAACTTTTTTTATTTTACTTTAATCAATTATTGGAAAAATATCAATGCACAGTATCAAAACTAAGGAAACTTTCAACTTGACTCTATTTCTTTCTTAATTTATACTAAATTATCCATCATCAAAGTGTAAATTTAAAACTTCCAATTTTCATTCGAAAGCCCCCTTTATGTTACGACGTTACTTTTACAATTCCGTCACTTCTGCTCTGTCAGCGTTGATCACCTGACAAGTTGTCAGGAAGAAATGGAATTAATTTCAACTCTATTTGCTAAACGATTGTTTTACAGATCATCTCCTCTTCCCTTGGTGTCATTTTTAGAGCATATTTAGAATATTGAATCAAGTATTTTGTGAAATTTTCACTTAGAATGTAAATTTACTATACAAAACTAACAATAAATGTAGAAATAATTATAAGTAACAGTTTTTGTAGATGAAATATTGATTTACATGTATGGTGGTACTAACTAATACTACCAACCAATATCCAAACAGTGCTCATGACCCTCCCACCCACACATACACGTACAGTAGTACTAAACCTACTGCCAACCAATATCCAAACAGTGATGGTGACCCTCCCACCCACACACACACACGTACAGTAGTAATAACCCTACTGCCAACCAATATCCAAACAGTAATTATGACCCACCCTCCCACCCACACATACACGTACATAGTACTAACCCTACTACCAACCAATATCCAAACAGTAATTATGACCCTCCCACCGACACATACACGTACAGTAGTACTAACCCTACTGCTAACCAATATCCAAACAGTAATTATGACCCACACTCCTACCCTCACATACACGTACATAGTACTAACCCTACAACCAACCAATATCCAAACAGTAATTATGACCCTCCCACCCACACATACACGTACAGTAGTACTAACCCTACTGCTAACCAATATCCAAACAGTAATTATGACCCACACTCCCACCCACACATACACGTACATAGTACTAACCCTACAACCAACCAATATCCAAACAGTAATTATGACCCACCCTCCCACCCACACATACACGTACATAGTACTAACCCTACTACCAACCAATATCCAAACAGTAATTATGACCCTCCCACCCACACATTCACGTACAGTAGTACTAACCCTACTGCTAACCAATATCCAAACAGTAATTATGACCCACACTCCCACCCACACATACACGTACAGTTGTACTAACCCTACTGCCAACCAATATCCAAACAATAATTATGACCCACCCTCCCAACCACACATAAACGGACATAGTACTAACCCTACTGCCAACCAATATCCAAACAGTGATGGTGACCCTACCACGCACCCATACACGTACGATTATATTAACCCTACTGGCAACCTATATCCAATTAGTAATAACGACCCTCCCACACACCCGTACAATGGGGTAATAAAATGACCCTACTACCAACCAATATCCAAACAGAAAATGATGACCCTCCCAACCACCCTTACATTTAGAGGGTTATTGACCTATATTCATACAATAACGATGACTCCCAACAAGTATACTAAAAATCGTTAAGAATTAACATTTCCTTTATTTGGTACTTGGTGGAATTTTGATGGATTGAAATTTAAACATTTTTAGTAATTCCAAAATTTTTTAATTTTTGATTAAAAATTGTGGAATTACCAAAAATGTTTGATGAAAAAACTTAACATCACGAATATTCAAAATAATATTTAGTTTATATATGCTTCTTTAAGTATATGAATTAAAATTAGAGAACAAAATCATAACGATAGTTTATTTTGGCCTATAGTAATGCGTTCGTAGTTATAAAAATCCGTAAGTCCTGTAGGGATTTTTTAGAACTACGAACGCACCTTCCATGTCAGTATTAAGAGGACCAAGCATGGAACCTATCGCCTACAATCTCCCAAACACTTTGCCCCTAAGTATCTGGGTTACAGCATTGCTCCACCAGTGCCGACATGAATGATACATGGAATCGGATACCAAATATAATTTTCCTGTTAAGGTGGTCAAGAGGATTATATGAATTTCTGCTTGCTCCAATGTGGTTGTTTCCATTTACCCAAACTACTAGACCACGTAATATTTACTGACAAATGTGGACCCAGCATTGAATGTAAGATTGGAATCTTCCTATCAATCATATGGATGGAGACATATCTTTCTTCCAATAACTTTATTGCATTTCTATTCTGGAGAAACGAAATGGAACAACTCAAATGCAAAAATTGAATTCTCGTATGTTTCTTGTTGTATACAAGAACACATAATAGGCTAAGAAAGTCCTATAGACCGTAATGTCTGGGTTTCAATAAGTGCGATGGGTCTAGGCCTACAATGGTAAATATAACTAACAAAACATTTACGTCAAAGATTAAACTCAAGTAAATTTTACCCACCTATGACCGTGCAAATAAATTTAAATAAGTGGTGATTATGAAGATAGTTGTAGCACGTTTAACGTACATGGTAGTAAAGTCTTGTCTAAAATGTTAAATATAGTTTTTCGTTTCAATAAAAATAAACATCATAACGTTATTCTTGCCAATAAATGTATTTCTTTATGCAAAGTAACCAAATCTATTTGTATATAAAGGCCAAATACCACTCAAAACTGATTACTGTATCTAAAAAAAGTACTAAATCTTCAAGGCTGACATTTTGTTGGATGATTGCTCTTAAGTTAAAGATGTGCAATAAGAAGAGGTTTCAAAAAAATTATTCGTAGTTATGGGATGTCAGCCGTTTTTGAGCAGGAATATAACAATTTCAAAAACTGTGTTTTCTAAGTTTGCATGTAATAGGTAAACGAATGGTCCTTATGAAAACTAATATCATTTTCAGAGACAAATAAAAGATGATTTTCAACTTTGTTTCTATGACTTTTAGCTCTATCTTGTCTCCTTCGCCTTTTGGTAGAACTAGATTTTTAATATTTCACAAAAAATGGCTACTTTACGTACATACTACCTACTCTGAGAAAGACTTATATGGTTTTCTCAACAAAAACTCTTACCTACTATAGAAAAACATGATCATAGGAAAAAATCTGTAAGATAAAATTACTCTTCATTTTTGCGCTTGGAACATTTCATCTCCAAAAGCCTTAGAATATAGTTTATTCCTTATTTTATATACAGTATCCATACTTTTATTGCATCCTGGAGTCTTAGTTACGATTATTTTAGGTTATTGCTCCTTACAATATTCATGTGCCATCAATATACGGGATGCCCGTGTTTGGAAGTGGTGTATGTGGATGGAATAAGTCAAGAAGCATATGATCATAAACTATTCACTTTATTATTTGAATATAGATCTTTTATCGGCCTCAAGTAACGTAGTACAAACATGTTTCTGTACCAATAAATTAAAAGTAAGAATATTTATTTATTTAGATAAATCTTACACTAAATATTTCTTTATCAAGCTAAGTAAGTCAATAATGAGGATAAACATATTGTATATAGTTTAGTTAAATGCAGTAAACTTAACTATGCAATAATTGAATAATTAATTAAACACCAATATCCCCTAAAAACTAATGTAATGAGCAGTCACCGATGAAACATGTGGGCCTAAATATATTTCATTAAAATTAATCAGAACCAATATATTAATCTGATTTTGTATTGTAATATATTTGTGTTACGTTCCCTTGTACTGTATATAATAACGAAATTATTATTTTTAAAACAACTACTGCAAACACCCTGTAATAGCATTGTAGACTATTTATAGCAGCTGTGACGGTTAAAATTTAATATATAGTCAACATTAACCTGTGGTAAGCAGACTTACTCCAAAACATGGCGTAGATCACTGTTTCGTAGTATAACATGGTCACAAATCACATAAAGTACCAGACCGAATGACTCAAGTTTTGCTTAGAAGTGAATCCACAGTTACTGCATGTTTAACCCGCCAGTGGACTCATGCCGGCGAAAAGACCGCAAGCAGCCATTTTGTTTGGCAGAGGGCTGACCGTGAGTCACAACTACAGCCCCCTCCTGCTACTTGTCGAGGACAACATCCGTAAGGTCTGGAGGGGTAGGGAGACCAGATAGTCACCTTACGAGCTACGGCGTGTGTGTTTGTTTTACCGTACGGTCTTTTTTACCCCAAGAGTCTTGGCGAAGAAGATGAAAGCAATTCATCCGACTGAACAAGGCGTGTATATTTTACAGTATATATACGCATTGTACAATATTTAAGTGTTATTCCAATGTAATTTTATTAACTTTTTATTAAATAACAATATACAATTATTATAAAAATATCGAACATTCAAAACTTCAAAAATTAAATAAATTAATTAATTCAGTTATTTTATTATATAATTGTAATATTAAGATGTATAAATCATGTATACAATGTTATTGAAATAATAACAGGTGTTTTTTGGATAAAATAGAAGTATTTCCTTTATTAAAACCCTAAACAAAAAAATGCGGTCAAAAAGACCCCATGAGTCCACTGGCGTAATGAAGTACATGAGTCCAATGGAGGGATAAAATAGGATAGTGATTTTAAACAAGTAGAACAAAGAGAGGAAATATTATGATATGTGAAAAAAACCAATAATAATCAGTTATTCTCACATAATATTTAGTTTAATTTGATATAATTAGTGGCAATTTTTAACTCAACATGTTTTTGTAACATTTTTTGAACGATTAAAAGTAATGTTATATTAAATATATTACTATTATTCTAGGATAGTTCGACTAATAGGTTTAAAGTATACTAATAATGTAAAGTATACTAGTTTAAAAAAAAACTATTGGTTATTTTGAATACTTTTATACGATATTGTCATTTTAAACTTAATAATTAACTAATATTAATTTCTTCAATATCGAGTTGGTGCCGACGTATTCTAAATAATACTTTTAAATAAATAATAAAATTTCGGAGGAGAGTTATATAATTAAATATAGACATTTGAGTGTAAAGTCTGTTGCACAAATTTGGCTCTGAGGCAGTTAGTCTAAATAGTTTAATTTTTGATAAACTATAAATACAATTTTTACTCAGTGAAAGAAAAAGTATAATTTGAAGCCCCAATAAAATTAGTTTCGATAAATAAAAACTTTACATACGATATTTAGCAACATAACTCATTGTATTTGGAATATCAATTCAATTGCTTTTACATTCTTAATGTTTACGGCTTTATTATTTTGAAAAATCCAGTTTTGTTTAGTTTGAAAAACAAATGTATGTTAAAACAAAACACGATGAGCTTAATAATAACATTTACATGCATTAATAGTTTTTAATACGTTCATTTTCTAATTTTCAAAAATGGATAATTAGGCCTATTTTCCACTTAAAAAAATGTCAGTGTTCAAAATTATTTAACAGTTTAAGCTCACGATCCACCGATATGATAAACCCAAGTTTCTGGCTGGTGAAATTTTGGTACTGTGTGTCAATAAATGAGTGACTAGAATAGTTTAAACATGTAAATGTATAAGAACATTCCGAGTTTTTGATTTCGTGTTGCATAATTGTAAATTATAAAATGTTAAAAAGTAAGTCTATTCAAATAAATAATATGTAAATAGAAAAACATTAGTAATTTTTTTTATAACTTCACTCGCCAGTTCACATAGGCTTGCAAGCCTGTGCGTGAACTTTATTCAACGAGTCAAGTACCAACAACCGTTGGCTAAGTGGGGATTCGAACCTTGGAAATTCTCCTCCGCAGTCCGAAGCCTTAGCCACTGAACCACCACGCCAGCTTAGGTAATTGTACTGTAATCCTTTAAAGTAAATTAAATGTACCATAAGAATGAACAAAATACATGTATACTTTTAAATATCTATATTATATTATATGCCAATTTACAGTTTTGTAGGTTCAAAGTGAAGAAACAACAAAATTGGCATGTTTTGAAATTGTAAAAATTATATCATTGCCTGGTTTTTAAGAAAGACAGGTAAAAAATGCTAAATGAAAGCTTTGAAAGAATATTTTGTTTCAAAATAATAGAGTTTGTAGATGTTTGGAAAATTTATTAAAAGTTAAATAGTTTGATTAATTTCAAGCATGAGTCCTAAGAATTTCTAAGTTGAAATGGCTCTTGTATCTAAATAAGTAGTTATTTAATCTTAGAACTTAAGCTTAAGCGGCCGGTGTCAGTCTTAGAGAAACCACTGGGGATGCCACACCACAGTATGGGCGAAACGTCTGGTCATCTTGTAAATATTGTAGATAGTACCTTGACGCGGTTGTCACCGGAAACTGTAGATTCTAGTTAAGTAGTTATTTGTTTAGTTCCTTGCAGATATACTATAATTATGCAACAAGGCTAAGTTATTTAAAAAATCAATATATAAAATTTGTTAGGGGGAAGTAAACCGTAAGAAGTAAATTGAGTCGATATAAGAGATTCAAGCAAATCATCCGCTTTGAAACAAATCTCACTCATAAATTTTATTTGTTATGGAAATAAATTAAATTAAATTAACTTTGAAATACATGCTGTTTTTAATCTTAA
Organism: Stictocephala bisonia; assembly: GCA_035578905.1. Classification (NCBI taxonomy): domain Eukaryota; kingdom Metazoa; phylum Arthropoda; class Insecta; order Hemiptera; family Membracidae; genus Stictocephala; species Stictocephala bisonia. The sequence continues at coordinate 3,349 of JAQJVL010003548.1, read as the reverse complement.
AAATGATCGATGATCAAATTGTTTAAATAAAATTACGTGAATTTATAAATATCCCAATATAAAATCAAATCTTGTTGCGTAAATTTGAATAACCGTATTAAATCTACTCAACGAAGGTGTGATTCAAGCGGATATATAAGACGTATATTGATATGCAAATTCATAATATCGCCTGCGGGAACCGATTTATCCACTAAACGACTTAAACGATTGCATTTCATCGACAAGTTATTTATAAAACTGAAAGCTAATGTAAATCTACAAATAAATCAATACTTGTTAGAATTTCATTCCAATTTTTTAAATGTGTTTTGTTAGATTGAATTAACTAATAAAACTGGTAGAAAAATAATTTTAGTGAGTGAACAACATTGATGTGTCCCATGTTAAAATTACCTCAACTGATTTTCTGTAAATAAGTACTGATTATACTGTACGCACACATTAATATTTGTAATCTAGCCCAGTTTATAGTAAAATAACATGAAATGATGCATCTTAATCATTAACAAATTAACGTTTGTAGAACTAAAAAATATTGTAATATATATTGAAAAAATAGTGGTGAGCCATTGGCCGAGCGGTCTAAGGCGTTAGGACTATCTGACTTAGAGATTGAAAAGGTTCGAATCTGGCCTGAATTAGAAGTAATTATCTGTAATGTTAATCTTGTAATTTACTGGTTCACCCCTTACTCCGTCTAAATAAATTACTCACACAATTCATTAGTCTATGGGGAATGGTCACAGAAAATCCGTTAGGATAAGCGGCCATAGATAAGGGGCAGAAGCGCTGGCTTGCCATGCAGTTGGTCAGTGTTCGATTCCCGATGTGATCACTAATAGATTTTGCCCTGCTGCTCCCGTGGTTCGGAAGTTACGTAAAGCCGTTCGTTTTAGAGAGGGCTCCTTAGACCTAACTTCGCCTGGTTGAATTAGACGATCTTGAATTTTTTTTTATAAACAAAATATGCTGGAATATAAATGTTGTACTTAGTATATTTAGCTGGATATTTTATAGTTACAACATTTAACAATCATAAAAATTAAATTAAAAAATACACTAAGCCTAATAAATAACAAAAGTATGCTAACCAGAACGATAAATCATACGTAAGTTGGCATCTAAAATATGTGGGAATAAACGTTTTCTGTAGAACATTTTTACCCAATATATGTCTTCTCTCAGGTCAAAACTCACCTCTAAGTCCACTGATACATTTTCACTAAAATAATGAGTTCGTAAAGAATTAAGTATTCGAAGACTAGTATTATAGATTTTACTAATGAATACACGTTATTAAATAAAGTCATCAAATTAATACGTAAGATTTTCAAAATATTGCACAATATGTCAGTAATTTTCTGTTTTACTTGCCGTCATGAACTGTTGACAACAATAAATATCCCCCAACAGCACGCAGTACTGAACCAGTCCGTGCCTAGTGTGACACATTTTATCGTTAAATATTTATTGCTTTTTTATGGACCTACCAGAATAGTTGTAGACGGTGTTTGTTCTTTGCTTTTTTTCTATGGTATTACATTTGCACCTTTTACAATCTCTAATTGTGTAATTTCCTTGTTGGAAAATGTTTAAAGCGTTTCAAATAAAAACAATATGCTTCAGCAATATAATAAACCTGAAATAAATACTAGATTTATTACTGTAAGTATTATTTGGAATCAATTGAATTATAAACATGTTTTTATGTCATAACAATAATTTTGTTCGTACTGTTACATTCAAAATCTACGTTGAAAAAATTCATCATTTGAAGTTAATCCTTTAATTAAACATATTTCAATTTGAAGGCTTAATAAATTTATTGTTTATATGAATACTGTACCTACAAAATTCATTTTAAGCTCTTCTTACTTCATACGTTGTAAAAATCACAATTAAATGCGAAGTATAAGGTATATATCCACAGGTATAGTCTGAGATTTTGCCTGTATATAGGCAATGAGAAATAAAATGGGTGGATTTCAGTGGTAGAGAAGGCCACTTGGTTTGCTATTACCAGAAGAAAGGGAGACCAGGTCTATCACTACCATATGGAAGTGGTTGACCATGTCTACCACTACCATATGGAAGTGAGTGACTAGGTCTACCACTACCATATGGAAAGGGGTGGCCAGGTCTGCCACTACCAAAGGGGAGGGGGTGACCAGGTCTGCCACTACCAGAGGGAAGGGTGACAAGGTCTGCCACTACCAGATGGAAGGGGGTGACTGAGTCTGCAACTACCGGATAGAAGGGGATGACCAGGTCTGCAACTACAAGAGGGAAGGGTGATCAGGTCTGCCATCGTTCGTTGCTGTTGCCTCCCTCAGAAATACCACCTCTAATCAGCTCCACTATATTTACTACAGTCTATAGATTATGAAGTCGTTAAATAATAATACAAAAATGTTCTACTTAAAGCAAAATATTTTATATATTTTGATATATTTTATAAAATACTGTTGATTTAGTTAACTGATGTGTAAGTCTTATTATGTATATAGCAGTTATTATATGCTATGTGATATGTAATAAAAAATCATATTTTTAGGTTCAGTGTAATATAACTTTACTAACTAGCCATCAAAATTATCTCTTGAATTATTATTGAACATTTTGGATGAATGTTCAGTGATAATTCTGATGTTCAATAACGACTCTGGATGCATGATAGCGAGTTTAATGATCAATCCAATCTGGAATGTTCTAATTTGGAATAATTGTAGTATACATTATAGTAATTTATTTAATTCACGATCGCTTGATGAATTATATTTGATTTAGAAAATATAAAATGTCACGTACATATAAGAGTGGATGGCTAGTCAATACCACTGTATGGGTAGGTGGTATTGATCCATTCATAGACCCTAATAATTTGATCTTCTAACAGGAAGGAGTTATGTTCTTTTAATCATTTGGAGATAAGACATTGGTTTCCCATGAACTGTGCAAGTTTAGCTAAGAAAAACTAGCCACGAAAAAACTTCTTTGGGACGATTTTGATTGTTTATTTCTGAATGTTTATGAAATGTTTAGTAGATGTAAAATTTTTTGAATGTAAGATTTTTGTCTATGACTTATTGTTCTTTGATGTGTTAGATGTAATTAGTTACTTATCGAATGCTGTAAGTGCGCAATTTCTCCCCAGCTTTCGGTTGAGTACTGTTAACTTTATCCTGCCATTATAACAAGTATGGGTTATTGTTATAAGTTATGGGTTATTGCCATTATAACAAGTATGGGTTAGTCCATTGACACACTTAAAACTTTTCATGTATTTAAGTGTTATGCTTTTAATAAAACATACATTGGATTTTTTTATTCTTCACAAAAAGGTTTA
>JAQJVL010003547.1:0-59034 GCA_035578905.1 Stictocephala bisonia | reverse complement strand
GATGCTGTTGCAGAAAGTAGAATAGGTAATAATCTTTCTGATCAATGCTACATACTATGGATGTTTCTGTAAGCAGATCAGCCATACCTGCAAACAAGCATATTTTATGTAGCTGCTATACACTGATAAAAAGTAATTGCATAGGCAATACACTATACAATCATTGTTGAATGACACCACAAAGTTGTCAGAGTTAAAATTATACTGCTGTGTAACAGAAAATTGCAGGTAATAATTATTTTCATAAAAATTTAACTGTTTTAAAATTAAAATGATTGTGTGAATTAGTGATGGGTCGGATCCATTTTTTTTTCTTTTCTTTTTTTTCCCCGGTTCTTTACTGAAATTAGTTCTCAGTTCTGAGTACTTTTTGAGAAAGTTTCAGAAAATTTGTCTAATACCTTTACGCCAGTGAATCAACAAATTAAGTGGAATCAGTCAGTAAAAACAGTGCACAGTATTTTGGCGATTTCTCCAATATGAAGTATAATACATCTTAAAAATCTATAAAATGACCTACAATATTTCCAATAGCTAGAGAATTGGTAACATTTTATTTATTTTCAGGGTATGATTGTTTACACTTTTTGCACACAAAAAGTATCTATTTTAAATTTAAAAAGTACACAATTTAGTTGAATGGAACATTATGCTCAAATTAGTATGCATTTGAAATTTACCTTGAGGAAATTACAAAACTTATAAGCCTAGAGAAAAATGAAAAATAACCTGCCATTTTAGGTCTGGTTTAGTAATAAAATCTATTCAAAAACAAATCACAGCAATTGATTAAAATTACCACAACTAAATTTAAGAGGTTGATGTATTTGTAGTATGTCAAAATAAATAGCAAAAACAAATAATATAATTAATTAAAAAAAAATATTTTTATTAATTAATGAAAAAAAACTATTTTTATTAACTATTGGTTCTTTTCTCAGTTGGTGATAATGCTGAATTAAGAAAATTTAAATGCTACTCACATTTATAAAAAACTATACAGCCAATAATATCATAAATGTTTTTAGAAATTACAGTATACATTTTGTTTTAAATTTAATAAATAATAAACTGTTTTGGTTCAGTAAATGTTGAGTCAATGCAATTTAAAACATTAACCTTTTAAACACTAATCCAATTTAAGACTGTAAAAAATATAATAAAAATAAAATTTAATAATTTTAAAGTTAAAATGCTTACTCATTTTGTTTAGTTTTTATACAATATTAATCTTAAAAAATTATATTTCAATTCAATGCCCTAGGTTTTGTATGCATTGTTTTTTTCATTGCAAGTCTAAATTAATAAACACAAATATATTAAGTTCATCATAAAAATCTTTTATTTTTCAAAATACACAGTAAAACTACAAGCATAATTAATTTCAGAATGTTAGATGAGTTGTAAACAGAATGGATGTTTCCAGAAGTGTTTTTATCAGGCAGGAAGTGATAAAAAAAAGGGTCAAGATACAGTAAACAAGGGTGGGATTCTGGACTCTTGAACAAATACTGAATGGCTTTAATTCACTGCCTTTGTCCTAATAATTCCTATTCATTAATGTTATCTCTCTCTTTTCACATGCCGATAAGAAAGTGGCCAGACTATGGAATATTTTCTGGCTTAGATATTTTGTTTATTTCATTGCCAAATCACTACTGATAAGGAAGTGTTTTAGGTAGATATTTTCTGTCAAAGATATATTGTTTATCTTGTGGCCTAGATATTTTCTGACAAAGATATATTGTTTATCTTGTGGCTGGATGGATGTCTTGGTTGTTCTGTTTATCAGCACTTTTCACACCTGAAACATTTCTGATATGAAAGCTATTTCCCCATTACCCAGAACGAGATTTTCCGATTTTCCCATCGGTTAGATTTTCCCATTGGTTCTCGGTTCTGGTTCTTTTGTCAATAACCGATAGAACCGAGAACCGACTTTAGGGACCGACCCATCCCTTATATGTATATCTTATGTATATCTTATCATATCTTATCATATCTTATCATCCCTTATATGTATATATACAGTAGTAGTTAAGTAACTACTACTGTACAACCCATACATTTTTCACAATGACAAATAATTGATTGTTTTGATTTTTCATTGTACATTATTCTAGTTTCTCTTTCTTGAGATTATTCCTGCATGACTGTTGAAGAAATTACTAAACATAACAAAATCTCACTTAACCCGCCAATCTAATACTTGTAGTTTTTGTGATAGTAATCCGTTTTATTATAGCTTACCTTAATTGATATCTGCAAGCATACCTCTTTTATTGGTCACTACTATTCCGGTTAATTCATCTGCAAGTTGTGAGCTAGAATAATATCCATCAGTAAATATATAGAAGCCTAATCCAGCATTGTCATCTGCTTAGGCAAAAGTAACAAACTGATTATTGATGAGAATGCTAGATCTCGATGCTCCAAGGATTGACTTGTAGGAAAACCATAATATGGTCCTAAAACTATATACCTTACATTGGTGTACACACATCCTGATCTTGAATCGCTCAAAGTAAATACCTTCTTATTCCATTACTTAAATACAACTTTTCTCTTCAAAGCAGCATATATTTGATGTAAAATATAATTATAGGAGAAAAAATTTCCATAAAGCTTGCTTCTATATTAACCCTAGATTCATAACCTTAAATTTTTGTCACACTATTCATAAGCATTCGTCTCTCAGACTACTCCAGGTAAAAAAATAAAACAAAATTGTAAATGAACAGTTATTTTAATAAAACTTATAGAACATCTAAATACATCAATTTAAAAGAGTATCATGTGTTTTTTTTCTTGATTAGTTAATTTTAAATGCAATTTATACAGACTTTACCCTGATGTTCTAAGCACATGAAGCGCTGACACTTAAAACATTTAAAATGTGTCATTCTTCTTTTTTTCAAAGGACAGAAGGAACAAATCTTCCTTTGTTGTGTTCCTTGAGGTTCTTCTTCAACAGTAGGTGCTTTTTGACCAAGGATGTCTTCAATTATTGTCTTTAAGTGACGCTGTAAAGTTGGAAGTTGTATTCGCTCTTGTAACCACGGTAACATGAGTTGTTCACTCAATGTTTTTGCAAACTCACGGCGTACTACTGGTTGTTTTTGTTTTGCCACCATGTTATGTACATAAATAACAAATGCGTTTACTAAAGTGTCATTTATCATACCATAAAAAAAACATAGGGGCCATCTCTACTAGGCGACGCTCTAAAAACGAACACCTACACTAATCATAATCTTTCGTCTGTCATACAACGCAACAAACTTATGGTGCAACAACTACGCTACTGCTGGAAAATGGTGGCCAAATGTATAGCCAAGGCTAATAGGATGTCTGGAGGGACGATTAGACGAGCGGGTGGGGGTAGACAGGCCCGCCAACCACTAAAAACTTAAATTTCCCGAAACTCCCGTCGTCTGAGAGACGAATGCTTATGAATCCAGGGTTAATTAGTTTGCTATCTCTTTATCTAAGCTATATATTATGGTTTGGAGGACATATATGAAAGCACCAACAGATTTGGAATCTGTCCCGTGTAAACACATTTACAAAAAAGAGACTGGTGAAAACCTTACTCAGAAGAAAAAAGGCTAGGTAAATACTTAATTTAGTATAACAACAAAAATTTTATTATTTATTCTACAGCAACCATTTTCCAAGAAGAACATATTTATGTAGACTCTGCTTACTTATTTTTTTTCTAAAGATTAGTTTAACAAACATTTCTTTCAATATTACATCACTGAAGAAAACTTGAATAAATCTAAAATATTCACAAGCTAATTTCCTATTGGCTTTTTTTATCCACTGATTTAAATATAAGGAAACACATTCATAATACAGAGACCAGTTATTGTCAAATTCATCACCATCACTTTTTGAGCTTATGCCTAGTTCTACATTCATGTCTGATATATTTTCTGAAACTAGAAGGATTATTTCATTATCACTTATACTTTCTTCATACCTTAATTCCCTATTCAATAAATTTCATTCTAAATGCAGTATAACTTCAGCCTTTGTAGGACTTAAAGAATTGTGAAACAACGTTTTGGAACAACCACATATAAATGTAGTTTAGAATGAAGCAAGAAGAAAAAGCACATGTGGTATTCCAGTTGCCACGATGACAATTTTCACTATGTATATCTGCCACGTGATAAGAGCAACAGTCTGAACTTAACTGTAGACGTTGAAAACCGTCTATTACTCATTTTAAACTTGCGTCATTTAACTTATCGGTCAAATAAGTAAAACAGCTTTTCATAGTAATATATATAACTGGTCACTATATGATTAAGATGACACAGACTGTCCAGTCATACTTAACCCAATAAATGGTGAGTGCCCTATACACGGTAAAAGTTGCTGCCGTCTAATATATGGCAAAGCTGGAAATACAATGTTTTATAATGATCTCGAAAACAAATAACTAAAATGGTCATTTAGTGTCATTTTGCTCTTATCTCATATGATATCAACTAAGAATGAGTTATTACATAAGTTTGACTTTTTTTTTAAATATTACATTATTCTAGGCATAATGTATTGGCGAATAATTATTCTGACAATAAAATCAGCTGGCTTGATAAAGATTTTTATAAATATATTTTGACTATAAATAGCATTGTATATCTTGGAATTTCAAATATGATCTTGTTAACATTACTTACATACCAGTTAAGTGTATAAATAAAAATACATTAACATACATTTATTAATTCTTATTTGTTGTATATGTAAATGTTTGATAAAAAATGCTAAAAAGAATTTACAATTTAGGAGGTTTAGACTTATTTGAAATGAAGCATATACTGTCCTTAACCCTTTGAATCCCGGGTATTTTTTTAAAAATATCTGCCAAAAATCCTAGCATTTTTATTGTGGTATATGCCAAAAATCCCGGGCCTATTTTGCCAATTTTGCAGTATTTTACTAAAATATTAATTTTTTGCTTGTTTTTTAATAAAACCTTATGATTCTTTTACCACTTTATTCCAAATAAAGTGTACTACAAAACTATATTAATATAAAATAAGTATTCAAACAAACAAATTTTTTTAGAAAAAAGTAATTACAGAAAAAAAATTTTTGCCGAACACTTTTGACTTTTTGTCCATGAAGGAAGTAGTAAAATATTAGTTATGACAAATATGATTGTATCACCTTGAAGCCCATTGTTTATTTAACAACTTTATCAAATTTTATCACTTTTATCACAAAAAATAAAATAGAAATTAATTTTTTTTTTAACTATTACATTTTCTAAAAATTGTATTTTACTCTTGAATGTCTTGAACAACTCACAATAGAAATAATTGTTTTATATAGAACACTTATAATAAAATGTATAACATATTTAGAACATATTTACAAACTTATTTTTGAGAAATATTTTACTTAGTGAAAACAAAACTATTTACATAAAATATACCGCTCAACATTTATGGTATGGAGGGCATACTGGATGCAAGCCTTTTTTGCATTTTTTGCATATAAAGGTGGATTTTTTTCTCTTTCCTCCTTTACTAATACTAGCTGCACTACATTCGTTCTCAACATAACCAAGACACATATTACGTTAAATAACAGTACACAATGAATGATGCAACAGTAAACTGAGGTGTCAGTTGTCAGCTGACCGCCATAGAAATCGACGCGAATTGCAATGCTCAGTTGATTATAGGTTATAAAATATATTCAATGTGCTATATAAAGTTCAGAAATAATTTATACATAAACTATGATTCTTTACGGTCAACTTAGTATAAAACATGTGTAATTTTATCATAATTTAATATTAGACAAATATTTTTGCGGACGTTCGTATATACGGACGTCAGGATTTCTTGCAGATACCCTTGAGGTCCGTATATACGAACGCCGGGATTTCTAGCAGATACTTTTCAGGTCCGTATATACGAACCTCGGGATCTTAAGGGTTAAAAGTCATGCGCCAGTACAAAGTCTTACCACTGCCAGTTGGGTTTAAAGGGCTGTTGTTCTTTGTTACAGAAAGTTACTCAACTTTATTGGAAAGTGAGGAATTGAATTTTTGTTTTAAACATAATGTATTCCAAACTAAACCTCTGTTTATAAGTGCTATTTATTATTTTTAATTATTCTTTAAACTATTTCATAATAATAATCAATAGATCTAAGCAAACATTTTGTACAATTATTTTATTTATCACCATTATTATCAATCAAAATCAGAAGAATAAAATTGTATTTTATAAACTGTACCATGACTTAAATAAATTAATCTTACCTGTCTTTTTTGTAACGTCAATTATCTTTGGATTTGTTATTCCCAAAAGATTGATGAGATTTTTTAGTTTGTCATCAGATGATAGGATGAGATTCTTTTTCTTCTTCTTTGATTTATTTTCTAAAATAAAAGGAAACCTCAAATTATTAATGTTTAAAATAACAAATCTAATAACAAAAACTTCTATTGTGTATCGAGCAAACTAACTAAAAATCCTGTAGATTTAGTGAATTTTAATAGAACATTAAACTCTCACTAAAGCAAAATATTTCACAAAAAATTCAACAATTACCTGTCATTAATTTGGCTAAATGTTGTTGGTCAGCCAGTTTACTAATTTCGGATCAGACTAGGAAGACAGCATAGTTTTAGGCAAGTCTTCCTAGACATTTCTAGAATCATAAAAGTTTTTGGACAATGCTACTCTATACCTTCCGATGAAGTAAAATATTGGCTTTTGGCAGATTTAACTGCATATTATTACTGTAAGTGGTGAAATTACTAGAGATTTTAAAAGATCTAAAATAATTGCCTTTTGAAGCCAGATAAATACTGAAGTAAGGATGTACTTGCACTAGGCTCTACGCTTGTTCCTCTTTTATTAAATGTACGTGCTGCTGATATTTCTACCACACAGCCAAAAAATATTTGTATTTAGGTGATGCTCTTACAACCTGACACAAAAAAACTGAAAAAAATTAAACCTAATCTTAACAAAATGCTTAAACCTAGATATATTAAAGCCTGATAGTTAGTAAAATTATGGCTACAATACTAACTTAATTTGGTGTGAATCGGAAGATCATGAACAAGAGTGAGGGTAGCAGAAAAAACAAAGTTCTGGCGAAGTTTCTTTTTAACAGGATCAATGTTTATCCTTTCTAGTAGCGACCGCAGTTCTGGGAAATGATTGACCTCTGTCATCCTGTCAGTTTCATCAATGGCAAGATATCTGTAAAATCATTCATTTATTTTATATTAGGCCATTGTTCCAAACAACATTTTCTCTTAGAATCAGCTAATCTAAAGAGAAAATCTATCATTATGAACATGTCTCAACTTTAATAAAAATTCAAAATTCCATTCCAACATCCACAAGGGTATAAATAAATAAATAAACAAACATCAAGAGGTATAAATAAATAAATTAACTGTACATGCTATTTATTTTATCGCTTTATTATTCAGCAGCCAAAAATGTTTTTAAATGTGCTTTTCAAACTAATTGTATTTTAGTAAAGTAATCCTGTAAGTCAGGATGTAACTGTGCTGTAACATTGCAAACCACAGTACAGTAAACCTCGTTTTATCCATACTAATGTGGCAGTGTCCCGATCTGGATACACATAAATACGGATAAAAAATACAAGATAAAAATTAGGAAAATATCGGTAAAAGACGCCTACATAGTACAATAGACAATGATTGATTGATTGTACGCTTCACAGGGGTGTGCGGACGGTCCAGCATTGCTTCATTTGCATGAGAATATTTTGTGAACTGAAAGAACGCCAGATAAAAATACGTTACCATTGCTAAACCTGACCAAAGTCAGATTACTGGATGCAATCAACACAATAGCCTACATTTTGTTGGCTATTCTTATGACTAAGAAGGTTTGGAAAATGATAAACGTCTGGGTAGGAAGGTCATATGAATAAACCAAATTTATACCATGTAAAATAGTGTTTAATAATGTTTACTGTCACACTAGGAAGTATTTATTCAGTACTAGGCAGTATTCTGCGTATTCGTTACCGTACTACAACCTTAAATGTTTACACACATAACTCATGGGCAACTAATAGAAACAATAAAAATCATGCAACATGACAGCTAGCAATGCTAGCCCTCCGTGTGGATCACCCAAGAACAGATCCAAATACAATACAGTACTGTGCAGTTTGCTGTGTACCAGGAATCATGCCTACACATGTGCATGTCTATGATACTACGCAAGCAACCGGGCTGTAATGAGTTTATCGCTGGCGCTGCCAGGAGAGAACGGCGTTTAATGTTTCTAAGGAGGTGTAGCAACTTTAGAAAACAAATATTCACTGTCCATCGTATCGGTTAGCTGATCTATATAAACCGGAATCCGGATAATTTCGGTCTGGGTAAAACAAGATTTACTGTAATTACTATTGTCTAAACACAATATGTCCTGTTGAATGAAAAACTTTGAAGAGAGTTGAAGTGGACCAATCAAAATAATGTACTGTAAAGCTTGATACAGTGACTCACTAACAGACGTGAAATGTTGAGATACTTCCCAGCGTCCTATTTCTGGCACGTATACTTGAATTTAAGCTATCAGTCAGAAACCTTCATGAAAATTCTCAAAAGTTAACCCTTGTCACCAGTATAAAAAAATTAATAAACTATAATCATTGTATTCAATAAAATGTCATTTATTGGATACATTAAGAATTGTCATAATAATAATTTCAATTTTAAATATTTTCCAATGAAAGGCTTGAAAACAATTGTTATCAATGTATTTTAATCATTTAACATTTTTTCAACTCTACTTTTTTAAAAACAAAATGATAGAATTAATGTATTACAGAACACAGTGCCGACGGTCAAACGGAAACGAGAATCATTTTCAAAAGTGCAACCCATAAATTAATAAACATAAACAAGATAAATTCTGTTTTGTATGGGAAATTTTTTTGTAATATGGATGGAATGTAGAGAATAAGTGATAAGAAGGATCACGATAACAAAAGGGCTCCGCTATCAGCGGTTATTCGTTAAAAAACTCAATAGAGGAACTTAATTTATTTTACTAGTCCAAATAAAGACGAAATAATTCATATTGTTTTATTATTTAATATGGATCCAACAAAAAATAAATGCTGTCTAACTGAAATAGATGCATCGTCTGGTTTTTATAAGTATGTTTCAATGATTTGGGGCCGCTTGTAAATTACTGTGCCCATCCATAAACAGTACTTGGAACTTATATCAGTACAAGTTATATCCTCAGGTCAATCTCGTTATAGCGATCTAATCAGGTTTGTACATCTGATTGCACTTCTCCCTTTCGAAATGAAAACAAACTTGAATAATAATCTTTTTACAACAATTTTTAAACAAATATACTTCATAAAACATTAAAGTTCTCATTCTAAGAGATTAATGAATAAATATTATCCATTTAGAAAGGTTCTTACTAATTTGTTATTTTATCACATCGGAATCATTCTTAGACGCCGATACTATTTAAGCATCATAATACTATCGATTCATTTGTGGTAATACTTTTAATGCATTGACATTTTGACTAGTTGTACATTGAATTAATTGAAATTGGATCTATTTTTCAATGCATCACACACCCCTACTGCTATCTGGCACTGCACACACAGCTGACGACATACATCCACATTGTCCGAACTCAACAGTTACAACAGTGCATTTGTTAAGCTATCTTTTTCATAAATATGTATCTTGTATTTTATAAATCTAAGACTTAGAACTAATACTTAATTTTACAGTATGGTGAATCAAGGATAAAACGTGGAATTTTTTGTGTATTTTAGTCTATACAATTTTACATTATTTCTAAATTTTGTGCATTTCCTCATTACATGGTGTTCCAATTTTATTTAAAAGTTTTATTAGCACTGATTATAGCTTATTATTACTTATAAATATTGTTAGCACATTATTTTTTTTTTAATTGATTAATTTTAATTCTAGACAATTTTACATTATTTTTAAATGTTATGAACAATCTATATTTCAATGGTATGTGAGTGTTTTCTTATTAGTATTGATTAAAATTTATTTTTAACTATAATAATATTAGTAGGTGTGTGAGATTCATCAAAATCCATTGAAAAATCAATGTGATTCGATTCAATAAATCGAAATAGTCAAAATTTCAGTTGATTGCAACAAAAGTAACACGATTAATTGATTGCATCGATAGTGCCACAATGTATCATCAATATAGATGTCTCAGAATTATTCTGATGTGCCAAAATGGCAAATTATTGAGAAAATTAATTCCTTTTTAATCAATAATATGTAGCTGTGAATCTTTTATAATAAGTAATAAATAACATATTTTACAATGAAATAGTCTGAAAATGATTTATTACATAAATGTTTTCTCCTTCCATGTGGTAGTTGTTCCAAGTGGATAGGGACAAACCTGATTAAAAACTCTATTAACATCTATTTTCAACCTTTCTATTGGAAAATATTTTAAATTAAAGCCGATATAAAAACTCTCAACGAATTCAATAAATTTTATTCTACTACATATGTTGACACTGTTTAATGATTTCAAAATATTGGCTAAACAATAATGGATTGTGAAACTTAAATAACAATTATGCTTTTTCTAAAATACTCTGTGAGATAGTAACCATTGCGAGCGAAAGACGCAGTATGTGTGTCCTCCAGTTCAATGTACCAGAGGCCGAAAGACGCAGTATGTGTGTCCTCCAGTTCAATGTACCAGAGGCCGAAAGACGCAGTATGTGTGTCCTCCAGTTCAATGTACCAGAGGCCGAAAGACGCAGTATGTGTGTCCTCCAGTTCAATGTACCAGAGGCCGAAAGACGCAGTATGTGTGTCCTCCAGTTCAATGTACCAGAGGCCGAAAGACGCAGTAAGTGTGTCCTCCAGTTCAATGTACCAGAGGCCGAAAGACGCAGTATGTGTGTCCTCCAGTTCAATGTACCAGAGGCCGAAAGACGCAGTATGTGTGTCCTCCAGTTCAATGTACCAGAGGCCGAAAGACGCAGTATGTGTGTCCTCCAGTTCAATGTACCAGAGGCCGAAAGACGCAGTATGTGTGTCCTCCAGTTCAATGTACCAGAGGCCGAAAGACGCAGTATGTATGTCCTCCAGTTCAATGTACCAGAGGCCGAAAGACGCAGTATGTGTGTCCTCCAGTTCAATGTACCAGAGGCCGAAAGATTCATAAGCCTACCCTCTCTTGTAGATCTTCATATAATTCAAACTAGTTTAAGTGTTCAGGAATTACGCTATAGGCGTATAAATGCAGTCACACAGTAACGTTGCAATTTGATAAAGATGCCCTCATTTCCCTCTGAAAATTGAAAAACGTAAAAAGTGCAAAGTTTGCTGTCCAAAAGGCATCTGAAGTGAAACTTGGTTTATTTGTGACCTACGTACAAGTGAAACCTTGTACAACTGCACACTGACAAGGAATGACATATAAAGGTCAATAACTAAGTAGGAAAAAGTGTATATAATGTACAGTCACAGTCCAAGCTAGTGAAAAGTTTTTTTCTATTATACCTTATTTTTAAAACAGTTTCACGTATCATTGGATTACTAGTTTATATCGGAGCTTCAAACAATGAGAGTAAGACAAATATTTTATCTTTCCTTGTTAAAATAAGTTATTATTATTTATGCTTCTATATAATTAAAATATTTATTTATATGAATTAATATACAATAATATAGAACTATATTACAATAATAAATAAGTTACTATTATTTGTGCTTTTATATAACCTGTATATATATTGTGTTTCTTGTCAGCTACCATTCAGTAATTTTTTCCCCTTTAAGCTGTGATATATATTTGGATTAAGATCCAAGTCATGCAATATATAATATAAAATAAAAATGATCTCCTGCCACAAAGCTAAATCCAATCCATCGAGCCATCTACAACCTGCCTCACTTATTCTGTTTATACTAGCCAATCCCTCCGTGAAAGAATGCAGTGGACAATATGTGATCCATTGTTTGGATAGACTCCTCGCAATCACATGACTGATCAATCCCCATTTATACTTCCAGTAGTTACATCTACCTACGCCAGTTCGGAACCGATTCATAAGTGTCCATTCCCTCCAAGGGAGGTTCATTCCACCTACAGGTATTGATGGAGCGTTAATAAGGAACTTATTGCGTCCATCAAACCTGTTCCATGCTATGGCCCAGCTAGTATTGGGCGAACAATTTAAACTGCTCAATTAGGAAGCAGTATGTAGAGGTGGGTTTCGAGATTTTATGCGACCGTTCTGATGAGGGAGATCCTGAGTAATGGTGAGGTGCTCCCTCATCAATTCAAGATTTTATTGAATTCTTTAAGTAGTGCCTCCTGACATATTATCTCTGGAGGAGCTTATTGCACAGTACCGGGAGAAAAGGAAGTGGAGTTGCCATGAGAGTACCACTAATAGCTGTTGGACATCAATTACTTTTGTATGTGCGCTATTTAGCCATACAGCAGCACTGTATTCAGCAGCGGAATATACCAGAGCCAAAGCAGTTGTACGCAGGATGTGTTTGTTGGCTCCCCAAGTTGTTCCAGCAATATGATGTAGTACATTTGCCCTGGTTTTAATTTTAGCTGCTGTTTTTTGAAGATGGTTTTTAAACGTCAGCGATCGATCTAACGTTACTTCCAGGTACTATGGATGATCATTATGATGGAGTTTTACACCCTTTAGAAAGATGTTCAGTTTTCGATTAGCCAGTCTGTTACTTAAGTTGAAGCAGGCTACTTCAGGTTTTGATGGGTTAAGATTTAGCCTCCAGGTTCTAAAATATCCTTTGAGGGCTGCAAGGTCACTTGTGAGTGTTTCTTCAGAAGCTGTGAAGTCCTTATGTTTGTAAGCTAAAACAATATCATCTGCATATATAAACTTTCTAGACTTTGTTATTGGGATGTCAGCGGTATACACGTTAAACAAAATTGGAGCAAGAACAGACCCCTGTGGCAGACCATCCTTCAACTGTCTAAAAGAGCTTTCTTCCTGACCGAGATTTACTTTTATTAGCCTGGCACTAAGCATTGACTCCAAAAGTCGCAAAAGAAAAGGACAAGGAAGGAGGCTGTAGAACTTTAGCAACAGACCTTTGCTCCACACTGAGCCATAAGCTGCTGTTAGATCAACAAAAGCTGTAGATAATTTTAATTTCTTTTCAAACCCATTCTCAATAAATGATGTCAGAGCTAGGATCTGGTCGCTACAACTGCGGCCAGGACAAAAACCAGCCTGCTCGATTGGAACATTAGAATCAAGAATGGGTGATATTCTATTGTATAGTAGCCTTTCCAGCAGCTTATAACAAACACAGAGAAGAGATATTGGGCGATGACTTTCCACTCGTTCAGGGTCTTTTCCAGGCTTCAGAATAGCTACTACTTTTGATCGCTTGAATGCTTTTGGCAAATTGCCTGTAGCTAATATCTTATTGTAGACAGCTTGAAGCCATTGTTTAACTTTGCTACCAGCATGTAGCAGAAATTCCGGAAAGATACCGTCAAGACCGGCTGCTTTCCCAGCTGGTAAGAGGAAATCGCCCTATCTAACTCTTCCTCCATGAAATTTCTGGAGACTTCCAGGGGTGCCATTTGACTCTTTTTTATTTCACTCAGCTTGTAAAGCATGTGATTGTTCGAAGGTTGGCGAGCTGACTTTGATAAGCTGACTATCCGTTTAGCTATATCAGAGGCCTTTGGGTTGGAGATACTGGTACTTCTTTTTGATTTGGAGATTTACCAGTAGAGTTTCCTTAATAGTGGCCACGCTTTTCTACTGCTGTGGGTAAAGTTTATATCTACAAAAGTTTTCACCCATTTTTCTCTTCTAGCACTGTCTAGAGATTGCAGCAGCAGATTAGCCATATTGAAGTTTTTGGTAGCATTAAACTACTTGTAAAGGTCATCTGATTCCTTACTCCATCCTGGTATATACTCCTTTCTGTATCCTATAAATATTTAATTTGTAAAAAAACTATACTATATATTTTTATATAACCTAATAAAAATATATTATACAGAGCTATGTGACAGGAATAAATGAGCTTTTATTATTTATGCTTTCATATAACTTTATAAAATTATAAAATATAAATCAATATTTAATAATACAGAGATAATTTAAATAGTAAGACCAGATGTAAAGAGTTTATTTCTTGAGTGAGCCTCGGCGTACGGCCTGCCACATACCGAGATTCTGTATGTTTCTATTGTTTACTGAAGAAGTACTGAAATTTATCTGCTGGTGCAATGCTTGGGTCTACATCTATTTTTCAAACTGGCTCCAAAAAGGTAGCCAATTGGTAAGTTCCCCATAATATTTTCAATAGGTTCTTTTATTTAATATTGAATTAGAGTTGACATCAGAACCTAGTCCTAAGTTGTTAGAGCTTACTTGACTTAATGCCTCCTCTTTTTTTAAAGTTGTTGAACTTTGAAACGAATGGACTCATAATTACCTACATACTTATCTGTGTTTGTTGTTTCAGCTAGAAAATCATTTTCAGTTGTATTTCCATCATTTAACAGCAAGTCCTTTATTTCTTTATCAACAGCTTGTATTTCATCAGTTTTTTGTTGTAGAACGTTGAAGGATATTTCGATTTCAGCCAAATCAAAAGGATCATTTTCGAATAGCTCTTTTAAGTAGATAAAAACTAGGCGAAATAGACTCACTTTGACCTTTGGACTTTCAAGATGGCGGCGCAGTGGTACCAACCCCCCCTCCCCCCTCAAATTTCCCTCAAATTCCCAAATTTCCCTCAAATTTCCAAATTTCCCCCAAATTTCCCACACATTTCCCCCAAATTACCCTAAAATTTCCCTCAAATTTCCCAAATTTCCCTCAAATAACCCTCAAATTTCCCTCAAATTCCCAAATTTCCCCCAAATTTCCCTCAAATTACCCAATTTCCCCTCAAATTCCCACATTTCCCCCAAATTATCCCCAAATTTCCCTCAAATTCCCAAATTTCCCACACATTTCCCCCAAATTACCCTCAAATTTCCCTCAAATTACCCAATTTCCCACACATTTCCCCCAAATTACCCTCAAATTCCCCTCAAAATACCCAATTTCCCACACATTTCCCCCAAATTTCCCTCAAATTCCCAAATTACCCACACATTTCCCCCAAATTACCCTCAAATTCCCAAATTACCCATTTTCCCTCACATTTCCCCCCAAATTCCCTTGTTATACTATGTAAAATGGACTTTTTTTGTCCAATATGACGTCTTTCCCACCCAAAATTCCCTCCAAAAATCCTTATCCAATATGGCGACCTTAGACTATATAAAATTCACTTTTTTGTCCAATATGGCGTCTTTCTCTTGTTATACTATATAAAATTCACTTTTTTTGTCCAATATGGCGTCTTTTTCCATGTTAGACTATGTAAAATGGACTTTTTTGTCCAATATGACGTCTTTTTCCATGTTAGACTATATAAAATGAACTTTTTTGTCCAATATGACGTCTTTCCCACCCAAAATTCCCTCCAAAATTCCTTATCCAATATGGCGGACTTTACACTATAATAAATGTAAAAAGATGACAACCGGATCCAAGATGGCGGGTACTTCCGGCGACCGTTGGCTACCTTCGTACACGTCGTCTGCTGGTCGGGCACGCATGCGCCCCTTGTTACTCTACTCATATATACACAATAACAAATTTAATATTCCATACACTACTCCATATACTCTATGTGGCTGACGTGATCACAGCGCTCCCAACAACGAAACATAAATATATATTAAACAAATTAGACAAAAAGCTATCAACTCTTCGTAGTCCAGTGGTTAGCGTACCCGACTCAACAAATATATCCCATTTCCGCATTATCTGGTATTTCTCTAATATTTAATTTATCAATGTCTTTGCGGGTCTATCCAGTTAAAATCAGACTCTGGGAGTCAAATGGTACATTACTGTAGCATGGGTGGCTAGGTGGGTTTTATGTTCCGTTAGAACGGTAAGAAGGTCGGAACCGGAAGTGTCGAAGCGGTGGGAAATGGTCACATGTTCAGTCAGTACGGTTAGGAGTCGGATGCGAAACCACTCGGACACAATGTTGTTTTTTACTTCGATTGAATTGAACACAACTAAATGACTTAAAACTTCCACAATAAAAAAAACAAGTCAGAAAAAAAAAATTTAAGTATACGCTACAAACGACTCTTTTTCAGGACCCCAATAGGTCTAGTCTCACTAGCCGCATTGTTTATTTTTGTCACCTCAATCAGAAGAAAATCCTGCATTTTATCAAATTGCAGCAAGTATGACACCTCTCACTCCCTCTCCAGACGTAAAGGTCAAGTTTGATCGGTTCAATTCCCACACAAAGTGCACCATTTATTTATATGAAAAGCGTAACAAAAATGCATTGTGGTTTATGATAACCGCTACGACCTCGCCTGATTAGGTTGCCGCTTCAATCCACACTTGTTCAGTTTTTCGAAAGGTACAGGCACCATGGTTCCCTCATTGTACCAAATGTGACTTACCAGATTCACGTCTCAATTTGATGACCTTCGCGACATTCAGTCGGCTATACGCGGACAAGTCCCCCTTACTGTTCGTTGGGATATAACACGAGAACACCAAGCTAGATGCACAACTGTAGTCAAAAGATACTTTACGTGGCAAGGTGAAGAATTGTGTGAGGATTGTAGACGGATGAAAGGCAATTTTTGTTACTATGGAGAGATAATATGGAACAATTTTTATACCTATAATGACAATCAGTTACACACAGCCATCTTTGGACCCATGCATGAGAGAGAGTGGTTGGAACGATTACCGGAACTGACAACTAAATGTCAAAATTGTGATGAAAATCTCCTTATCAAATATTCATGTTGTTTGTGTTTTCAAAACACTTCTAGCTATCCCTTCAGATTCTAGATTCCTGGTGGATCCCTGGTGAATATTTTTTTCTATTCTAAATTTGACACTCTGTCACTTCATTTTATTTTTTGAAATTTTTTTAATTTTTAGGAGATGGCAACTAGTGTGATTTTTCGGAAGGCCATCACTTTCTGCAGCGGTGGAGGGGCTGCAGAATTAAAAAAAAACTCCTTTTCCAATTGATCAGATGATCTTGTAGAAACGCACATCGAGTGGTGCATACCTTTTTATATTATTTTTATTACAATGTAAATTAATTTAAGTTAAATTTTAATGTACTGGTATTAGACGAGCAAAGTGCCACTATCAAATTATTATAACCTAGTGACCTCTCGCAACTGTCTCGCTGATTATAAGACTGTTACTCATTTCCGCTAGTTTGTTTTAGTGGGGCAGCTATTATTTATATTAATTATTTACTTATTTTTATTTAATACACTGTTAACTTTTTGATCCTTCAACTACCATCCACTTCTGGATACCTTCGTATTAACCTGGCATCCTCTAAACCTAACACGCTAGCTTAACGCTCTTACCCATACCTAACCGAACTATTCAACTGTACTTACAAAGTCTACTTGGGCTTTATCGGTCCGTTACTACAAGCTTCACATTCTCTTTCATTAACTATAACAATTTCCTATTTTCACTCACCTTTGCATGCATGTACATCTTACCTAGGTTACATTACTTACGTTTATTATCAATTCTGTGGACTCAAATACCTCACTTCCCATCCACGTTCCTTTTATTAACTGATCAGGTTTCCACAGGAGGTAGGGTTATTGCACTCTGTGCAAATGCGCGTTAGGAGTATTTTAACGTGCCTCCTTCTCCAGTAGACCTATGCACGATGTAAGGAACTTAAAGATCCTTAAGCAGATACTCTGCTTCCCACTGAATAGGTGTTTGTTTCATAAACGGTTCTTTTATCCCTCTCAACACACAAAACATTCTCCAAAAATATTCGTCTTTAATAAAATCCACTTTGTTATGTGGAAGATAAATTAATATTGTATATTGTAGCTCTAACGGAAGCTCGCTGATGAGAATACTGGTTGTTGGAGGTCATGTTCAACACACTACAGAGCAAGTGAGGAAATTGATTCAATTTCCCCAAATATCTACTAACTGTGATAAAGATTGTTTATTGTAACTTGCCCCATCCATCGCAAGTTACAGTGATAGCCACTCCATAACAAAATGCTACCTCCAAGTTTTATTAATTGTTTTTGATTTAACCAGTTTTTTTTTCACGGTGAGTATTTAATTCCTCACTACCCTCAAGTACGCTGAAGGCAAAACTTAAGGGCATTGCCCAATTCACATGGGACGATAGAGGTCTGGTATCCCCCACGGGTATTTTAGTGTAATGAGCCCCAACCTCGCTCACTACGGTGGTAGCCAACCAACAAAATGCTACCTCCCAGTATTATTTTTATACTTTTTTGGATCCTCTATAAGTCTAGCCGCCACTTTACTTGGAGAAGCCTTTCAATGTGACGTACAGACTTACAAAGGGTTTTTTTTAACCAATGTAGACCGTACAGAACACTTTACTTGGAGAAGCCATTTCAATGTATTCCATCAGTCTACACGGATTATTTTTTTATTCTGTTTTTTTACAGTAGGTTTTAGTGTTTTTTTTTCTTTTTTTTTTTGTATTTATTTAATCCACAATCACTTCACACCCTGGACTTAAGTCAGCCATAGAGTGTTACATTCAAGCAAACTGTACAAGGACCCGGGCTGCGACTTGAGGTTTTACGGGTTTTAATCCAACCTCAAGCTGCAGAACTGTCTCAGGTCTTACGCGTTTTAAAGCTGCCTTAGAGAACAGTCGGACATTTTTTATTAAATTTGGGTCGTCCCCACCTTGACAGTTCATGTCCTGGACTTACAGGGATTAACCCAGCCATAAGACATAAATTCACTCATCTACTTCACACACACGTTTATAGTGTTTAATGAAAAAAGCTCCACTTACATTTTGATACAGTATAATATCTTCCCAGTCTACTTTGTCTTTGAATTCCTCGATAAACAGTTCCGATAAAGATTGATATCTACTTATAATTCCCCAAGAATCTACATCAAAGTTTGGTGACATTTCCCTCAGTACATCTTCTGTAAACTTTATCCTTTTTAAAATTAAACTCCAGTTTACTCTATGCTGGTATATTCTTAACATATCTAGTGAAAAGTCATAGTGACCTGACAGTATGTCCCAATTACCATACCTGTCAAATTTCATTATAAAGCTGTCGGTCATAACACCGACTGGAGCCTTCGGCTCCTTTGATAACATAGTCCATGTATCTTCCATGTTGGTTAGAGACATAATGACTAAATTAAAGTTCAGACAGCCTTTTATACTCTTGCTGTGCAGTGGCACACTTTATTGTTAGTAAAGGCTTGAAATTCAACTACCGCAGTCATTGACTCTATTAATTTCACAAGTTAATCTGTTAAAAATGTGCGGAGATGGACTTTGGAATCCTCCACATAGATATTGTTTTATAATTTCTTCCTCATAAAACAATTCTTTCAATTCCAACTGTATTAACGGAAGGTTGGAGATAAACTGTGCCCACTCACCCGAATTAAGTGTCAAATTGCTACCTGAGGACTGAGCTCGTTCGCTCGGATTAAGTGTTATATTCCCGAGAAAAACATGCGGTGCTCCAAAATTCGATAAAACTTTAACAACTTCTTTTTCGTTGATTTCCAAATAAATCTTTTTATTATCTTTGAGGGCCTTAGAGATGTTATAAAAATTTACACAAAATTGATTAAAAACATCAAATGACCAGTAAACGTAGTCGTGTCTTCCCTTGAACATTACACCAAGACCGTAGTCTCGGTTTTTAAAAATCCCAACGGTAACTGATTTGGAAAAGTTTTCATTTAGAAAAAAAAACATGTTTTAAAAAAATACCATTCAACATATCGATCGGTTCGATCAATGAAGGTAACGTGAGAAGCTCTCCTAGCGGCTCCATTCTTTCAAATGAATGAAATACCGCTGTCAACCACTAATGACCCTTCCAACACCCCCCCCCCCTAGCGGCTCCATTCTTTCAAATGAATGAAATACTGCTGTCAACCACTAATGACCCTTCCAACACCCCCTTTCCACGAACTGTTTACGACCTGGGCATTGTCTTTTTATACCAAACAACCTCGTCCTGCAAACGATCTGCGACCCAACCGTTTACCTCCTGTGGTGGAGGAACATAGACCGAATCACTACGTATAACCCGATCAATGTGTTCAATCAGATAAGGCTCGACACAGGTCAACTGTTCAACGTACCGTGAAATACAAGGTAATAAGCTGACAAAAGTCAACCATTCCTCTTTAGTGAAAAGCATAGATGTTTCATTAAACTTGTCGCATAGATCTACATGGGGTTTTTGGTATATGTTACGGATAGTGTATTTAATATCCTCATCAATGAATCTCTTTTGATGACTACCTTTGTTACATAGATCATGAGTAATCGAAGGTTCCAATTCTTTCAACTTTGTGAACTGTATATTGTTTAGCAAAATGTATTTACGCAAACCTTGTTTGTGAAATAAAATACCCACTTGGGAGTTAAACTCTTCAAACAGACCTACGGTTACAATTTTGGTAAAATCGGAGGTTAGATTGAACATAACCTTTAAAAAAGCTGTTAAATCTTGCTTCGACATATCGATTGGCTTACGTTGTACGACGTAGTCACCTGACGACTCCATGATCTCAACTGAATAAATTAATTTAGTTTGATTACTAAATACTATTCCCCCTTCCACTTTTATTACATAATCGTTCTTACTGTACATCGTGAATTATGTAAGAGCTGTTTCGACATGTACATCGTGAATTATGTAAGACCTGTTTCGACACAGTTGTTTCCCCATTGTTTTGTAACGAAATTGTTTGTGTACCTTGTTGATCCCACAAGAAATGTAATTCAAAATTTAACTGATGAAAATATACGTATAAAAATACTTTTTATACACAAGTCTGTATTTATAAGTATATTTGTTTCTTGCTCAATAATTGTCTATGTACTTGACATCTACATGATGACCTAGTAATTCTTTTGTTTAATAATAGATGAGATAGGATTCTAGGGCTATCTGTGAGGAAATGCATATATATCACTAAACTTGACCTCTAGGGTTAACATGCAGTCCGTCTGGTGCCAAGCAAAGAATATAACACTGACCTCAAAGGTCAGCTGATATCACAAAGATTGCCACAAAGACTGTGAATTATGTTCACCAATTATTGTCTTGGGTTAATGTAGGGAAACCCATGTATTGTGTTTACCGTCGTATTCTGTCCACTTTGTTTCCTTTTTTTCTAAGTACTTTTTCAACCAGGTATACATCATCTGTTTTGGATTTTTGTAGAAACTTCCTTTGATGACGTCACCAGGAGGTAGGAATGGACTTTGTACACAGTAAATATCTCGTTAGTCCAGTATACTTACCTTGTCACCTACTTTAAAACGGACCTTTTTATCCACTTTCTTGTATTTTTATTAATGTTTTCGTTTCTTTTGTTCACATGACTTGGAGCCATGCCAATAGTTTTGTGTTTTCTTGACTCATTACCTTGATCCGTGAACTTTCACCACATTAATGGCTACGATGGACGCCTTCTTATCACTGTAGCTTGAATTACCATATTTTTTCATTAGCTTTGTGAATTCTACGTTGTAGAATTCTTAACTTGTTTGTAAGTGTTTCATTTTATTGGACTTTAACGATTTCTGGACCAGTCTTATCTTTTAATGAGATAGCAAAGGCGTATTTGCTAAAACAGTTGATTCGTTGTAGCCCTTGTTAAACTTTGAGTATGGTATCATTTCGATCAAGTCAGCTTGGAACAAGTCCCCTTAACAGGTAGGGAATTTTTTTCTAACTAGAGCATGTTTTGTTCTAACACTCATAGTGGAAGAATGGAAGGGTTTAGGTAAAGTTTAAAAATTTATTTGGTTTTTTTGGTGTATGGAGCCCCATCCTCGCTCCATACGGTGGCAGTCGACCATAAAAATAATAGAAATAAAGTTTACTGCCTCCCTGCCAATTGTAAAGCCTTACTTAACATACATTCGTCATTAGATGACGTTGTCATCTAGGACCCACTGTCCCATAACCCTTCCGGAGGCATTCAATCTGAGTTGATCGTAATCACACTCCTCATGTAATCACCATCTAACCCTTATCATAAGGTCTAACAGCCATATTCCACTTGTCATGGACAGGTCTGCAGCACCTTCATTCATACAGGTCCACTAACCGTACCATTACAGTAGGAAAGGGCACACAGTCACCATATGGGTCTATGGTCACGTACGTAACGGATCATAGCACCCGGAATTAATTCAACTCACACCAAGAGTTATGGTACAGAAATAATGTATGTTCAAACAGGAATACTTTTAATTTACATTTTTTATGTAGCTGATATTTCACCTATTTGGTGAGTCACATCCTGTAGACTTTACATGTACATTGAAAGTTATGTACAAAAAACTGTTCAAGTTCTGATGTAGTGGGATCTATGCCATTAGTGCGATAAGGATGGATGTGGTGGGGATAGGGAGTGGTGGACAGTCATGGAGATCGAGGAGGACGACTTACATCAAGATGAGTTTTGTAAGGTACGTTTTTTATTTTAGTTTTGGTTTTTTAGTTGTGTAATCATGGTCGTGTTCTAAAGCCCGTTTTTTACTAATTAAATGGTGACCGTAGGCCAAAGTATCTATGCCGTTTTCCAAAATGTATCTTTTATCGTCAAAGGGGGAAAGTGATAATTTTGAAATGTTTTGTGTGTAAATTTTATGTTTTTCACTACGGATGTTTAGAGCGGATGTTGTTTTTGTCAAATGATTAAGCAAACAGTCTTTGTACATTTCATGTTTTAATTGTTTTTTTATCGCGACTCGGGGGACACCTTTGGCTACCTTCTTTTCCTCTAGATTAGAATTTAGAACGGAGTAGCATTTCGCTCTCAAGCCAATTATTTCCCTAGCCGGATTTGAGTTTAGTTCATCTTTAAATTTTCCTAACACTTTTTTGTTTACATCACTGTAACATTGGTGGCTAGGTGGATAGTCGGACGTGTCAAAAAGGTGTAATTCGTTTTTCATATCTGTGTAAACGTCGGGAGTATATACGTTGTAGAATAGTGAGTCTGTGTCAGTCATACAAAGTTTTATGTTTTTCCCATACTTTGCAATTGCCCAGTTGTAGTGAAAGTTGTACATTATTGATTTTGAAATTTCCAATACTGTAGATCCAACATAAATGGGTCTGTTTAGGAAAATTGTTTGTTTTTTTAAAGCCAATCCCGCGATATCTTTATTGTACGCGAAAAATGTTTTAAGTCTGGGACTAGCTGTCCATTTGACCAATTGTTTTTCGTTATTTACAAGTTTAAAATCAATACGCGACCTAACATTTTCCAATGATTTCCCGTACGTAGCGTTGTTCATTAATTAAAAAAAATCTTTTTCAAAATTATTTTTGGCACATTTTCTTTTCTCTGTATTAAAATTGATAAATGAGGCTAACCAGGCAGACTGTTTAAAACTTAGAGCTCTGTGAATTTTGGTCAGTACAAGTCCAAGTTGTAAGTAAAGTTTTAGAGTCTTGTAGTGTACAACGTACTTGGTTTTGTCACACAGTGTGGTTAGTAATTTTTCAGTCTTGGGGGGTTTATAGTCGAGTTCATGAAGTAGGTCCTTACAGTATGGGGAAAGCATATCGTTTGTCACCATTTTTCGTTCAGGGGCAAGTGGAAAGTCGGAATGTAAGTCGTGTAGGTGGTCAGGGTAGTGTAAGTCAACTTCTAAAATGTAACCGGTGTCAGAGTCGTCGGGTATGTTTGTAATGTCAATGTCCTGTGGGTCGATCCACTTAAAGTCAGACTCTGGGAGTCTATCGGATAAACTGGCACCATATAAATTATTACAATCAAGATAAAGGAGGTAGTTGGTGGGTTTTGTGTTGTCAAAGTTTGGTAAGTAAGGGTTGTTGGCCTGGGCGTACCGGTTGGGTATCATGGAGACACCGCCCCGGATCCCAGACTCGACAAAGAGGTGTTGGTCAATGTCTGTAAGTAGTTCGAGTTTTACGTCTGTCATTTTCAGCATGGAATTCCATGCCAGTCCGGGGGCAGAGTAGACGTTACACGGGTCAATACCGTAGTAAGTCATACTGGTCGTCCTAAAATTTTCAAATACGTCGGCAAGTAATAGTACGTCTGTGAGTAAGTATAGATCGTGATATTGTTTCAAAGTGGTCATACCAAAGGTTGACCACACAGTCTGTGCGTGTGTGTAGTCGTCGTCTGAAATATGTGTTTTGGTCAGGTCATTGAAGAACGCCTCCTTGGGAGGCAGTTCAGTATCGTTAAATTTTGATTCGTCTGTCATGTAAGTGTAGGGAAAGACACCTTTTTGTAGTAGTAAGTCTGTGTCAGTCATACACTGCCCTAAAATTTTGAATTTTGATGCCCCGTCAGAAACTAAGTTGGACACGAGTGTGTCCAAAGAAGCGTTAAGGAATTGGAGCGAGTCCAAAAATCGTAATGACCCAAGGGTGACTGAAATGTACCGCTCACTGGTTGTAGCGATACATGACAGTTTTTCTTTTTTGAATTTACCTAACCCTTGGATCAAGTGGTGGCAGTCATAACCTCTGAGGTTATGGAAAAAGACTGGAATGTGATCGGGAACTTTATAATTTAGATTGCATGAATTGTGGGCGGGTCCCAAGAACTGCCCCGTTAGGTGATTATGATTGGCCACTTTGTCTCCGTGTAAAGGTTTTTGACAAAGGTGACAGGTGGTAGCATTTTGGAAAATAATTTTGTCTTGTGGAGACATATTGATAGGAATATTCTTTTTAATAATTGGTAAGAGCTCATTAGACTCATCAATCAAACAATTTAGAAAAGTATCTACAACGTCGGGGCCGCTATAGACTTTAGGTTGTTTTACTGGTTTGCCATCACTGTCAATGATTACGTAACAAAAGCCAGAGGGGACGTGATGGGCAGTGTTGGTAGTGTGTGAAGTAGTAGGGTCGTTCAGTGCTGTGTCGATTGGAACGACAAAGGACTCAAAGTCACAGTATATTGCGAATGGGACTTTGTGAGTTAGTGTGTAATTTTTGAAAGACATGTATTTTTCGTCATCAGTAGGAAGTCTGGTCTTTTGTGCACCGTGTGGTGAACACAAAGGTAAGTGGTTAGTAAGTAAGTCTTTAGTCCAAAATCTGTGTAGGCAGTAGTCACAGTAGAACATAGCTGGGTTGTATTTAGTCAAGTGAGCTAAAAGTCGGGACATGTGAGTGATTAGGCAGTAGTGGGAGGTAGTGTCAGTAGTCAGTAGTAACAAGTTGATGTGGTGAGCTCTAAATTTTTCTTTGGTTATTCTTAGGGGGTAAATTTCGTCTTTTTCAAAACCAAAGACATTTACAGAGATAGCAGGGTTCAGTTTTTCAAATTTGTCTAAATCGGTAATTTTGACAGGATAGCTAATCCCAGACATGTTTAATTTAGATTCAAGTTTTTTGTAATAACTTACTCGCCTATTTCGATCAGGGAACAATTGGGCAAGTACAGAGTACAGGAAACATTTATTGTCGTCATTTTTAACATTTACAATTCCTTTAGAGGGGTGAGAAATTTTTTTCGGGGTGGGTATGAAAGAAGAGGCGTACAAGGGTTGAAATTTAACAATAAACAGATTGAGTTGTAAAACATTTTCTATTACCCACCCACTACCTTGACTTACCCACTTAGCCACACTTTCTAAAATTTTGTCTGTAGCCTCAGAGTATTGTACATCTAGAGAATCGGAAGGTAACAAAGGACGAGTTTTGCCGTGAAAGAAGGGAGTAGTTGAGATTTCTTCGTTGTTAACAAATTTGGAAAATTTAATTTGGACCGCGATGTACCATTTTACTCCCCCGAGCCTGTTTAGGTGTTTATTTATTTCAACCATGATTTTATTTTTATGACTAGTTAGTACGTTAAGGAGATCAGGGTCGGAAGTGTCAAATTGATGGGAAATGGTGACGAGGTTATCATTAATGGCAAAGGATTCCATCTTTGGTAATTAGATTTACTTTAAATTAAAGTAAAACAAAGGGCACAAATTCAAAATACCGTACAGAGAACGGTGTCCAAAATTACAAGAATTACGTGAGTAGGAGCAAAGTGAGGATAAGTCTGATCAGTACGAGTACAAGAACAGAGGTGATAAAGATTGATTGTGTTGATCGTTTATATAGGGATGGGTGAGGTAGGGGTCAATTAGGTCACGCGCCTGTTCAAACATGAAAATCCGATTACGTAATCCCGTGTAGATTCAGACATGAAACTCTGATTACGTCATCCTGTGTGGTAACGGAAGCAGATGTGATAACAGATGACCTTTGAGGTCAAGTGATGTCTAATTTGTTTAATATATATTTATGTTTCGCTGTTGGGAGCGCTACGATCGGGTCGAGCACATAGAGTATATATGAGTAGAGTAACAAGGCGCGCATGCGCGCCCGACCAGCAGACGACGTGTACGAAGGTAGCCGACAGTCGCCGGAAGTACCCGAAGGGAAAGACCGCCATCTTGGATCCGGTTGTCATCTTTTTACATTTATTATAGTGTAAAGTCCGCCATATTGGATAAGGAATTTTTGGAGGGAATTTTGGGTGGGAAAGACGCCATATTGGATCCGATCGTTATATTTTTACATTCATTATAGTGTATTTTATATAGTATAAGGCTGCCATCTTTGATGAGGGAATTTTGGGAAGGGAATTTTCCCACGGGGTGTGAGTTGTTGTGGGAGGGAAAGACGCCATATTGGACAAAAAAAGTCCATTTTATATACTATAACAAGGTTAACAGTGCATTTTATATACTATTACATGGAAAAAGTTAGGTTAAGACTGTATTTTATATAGTATAACAAGGGAATTTGGGGGGAAATGTGGGTAATGTGAGGGAAATTGGGTAATTTGAGGGAAATTTGAGGGTAATTTGGGGGAAATGTGTGGGAAATTGGGTAATTTGAGGAAAAATTTGAGGGTAATTTGGGGGAAATGTGTGGGAAATTGGGTAATTTGAGGGTAATTTGGGGGAAATGTGTGGGAAATTTGGGAATTTGAGGGAAATTTGGGGATAATTTGGGGGAAATGTGGGAATTTGAGGGGAAATTGGGTAATTTGAGGGAAATTTGGGGGTAATTTGGGGGAAATTTGGGAATTTGAGGGAAATTTGAGGGTTATTTGAGGGAAATTTGAGGGAAATTTTAGGGTAATTTGTGGGAAATGTGAGGGAAATTTGGGGGAAATTTGGGAATTTGAGGGAAATTTGAGGGGGGAGGGGGGGGGTTGGTACCACTGCGCCGCCATCTTGAAAGTCCAAAGGTCAAAGTGAGTCTATTTCGCCTAGTTTTTATCTACTCTTTTATACTGTTTACATTTCTTGTAAAAACACTATGCAATAAAGTCTTTTGCCGCTTCAGTATATCCATGTTCTTGGCCTAATTCTATCTGGTTTAATATAGTAAAAATCCAATCCTGTCACGGTCGCCAAATTGTAAAGTACTCACTTAGCACGTGTCAAGAACCAGGAGTGCCAGGGATTCTTCGGGCCTTGTTGGCATAGCTTCCCTTGGACTTAGTGCGGCCACCTCTGTGTGTCCTAACATTTTCATTTCTTTCGGTAGTACGGTGTGACAAGCCCTTCTTGATTCTGGTTCGGCATGCAGTATCATCACCTTTTCTCTTTTGAGTCTCTTAACGCATTAGGACTTGTCAGGCACACCGAGCCTTCTTCTGTTACTTGCTGGACGGCATCCCAATCTCCATCACCAATTCTTCTAAAGGCATTTATACATTTTAAGATTGAAGGATTTTCTTGGAGGTGGGGTTTTCTTCTTGCCAAGAATCTGGCGGTTTCATGCATTTTAGGGGCAGACTTCATTTCTAAAAGTGGTATGGTGCTTGACCTCCAGAAGCGCCAGATGTTTTAAAGTTGAATCATTGAATTTTCATGCCTCTAGTAGTGATTCTGACTGCCTCCTGTAGTCAGAGAGAGGTGAGTTGTGAGCCCGAGCAACCCAAGGTGGATCCGGTTTGTCATCTCCCCCCTGAGCAAGAGGAGGCCATTAGGAAGCTGTGTTTGCAGTTTACAGTGGTATTGACCAATCCGCCCACCCATACACGTACAGTGGTACTGACCCACTCGTCCGCCCATACACGTACAGTGCCACGTAAATAATTAAAAATCTAATTAATCTCTAGATTTTTACTAAAGATCAATTAGTTCAGTAGAAATAGTAATTAAACTAAACGTTTTAGGTTCTTATAAACTTTTACTGGAACACAAATTAAATATGCTGTACAATTATTTTCCTACAACAATAAACTGTCTAATACTTAAGATCTGTCAATAATATTCTTTAAATCAACACATAATAGCAAAACATAAAACACAGAGCAGATATTAAATTTTAGTAAACAATCTCAAACAGCTGTTTTAATATATCAAAGTTACATCAAAGTTCCAATAGTCCAAAAGAAGCAGGATAAGGAGACTTGACTCAGTTTTTGAATTTTACCCTGCGACTAAGATCAGCCAATGTTACAACCAATGTTGTCTCCAAATATATATCTCTTTATAATGGGGTTATTATAGAACACAAAATTAGACTCATACGTATCAAAAATATGTGTTTCCAGAATTTTGGAGATCAACTTGAATAAGACTTGAAACATAGGATGTTCAACTTAACTTGAAAGGTTGACAAAAAGGAGTGAGCAAATAACTCTCTATATAACTACAGGAGAGACAAGAGCAAGAAATAGAGTTAAAATAATTTTCTAATATATATTAGAAATATTTTAATACCTGATGTCTTCAATGTTGTTGAAATGGGGTTCACCTTGATTGACCAGCTCCCAGAGTCGACCAGGAGTTGCTACCACAATATGTGGCTGGCGTTTCAGTAAGCGCTGTTGTTTCTCCATCGACATACCTCCAACCACTACCACAACCTGAAATAAGAGTATGGGTTCATGTCAGAAGTTGTATGTGTAAGGTATAACCAAGCAAACTAAACTCCAACCTAACTCAATAACATTTTTAAGGATTACAAGTGGTCTATTACAAAACTTCTTAATCACTTTCTGTTTAATATTAGATTACAGTTAAATTTCCATGCACAATACACATTTAAACATAAATTTAATGTCAATATTCAAACAAGAAATTTATGCACATGACAGGATTGATAACTTGGAATTATTTACTAAAAAATTTAAAGTTAGAATGAGAAGAAGTATTATAACTTACAACTGATGTTCACTTTAGCTCTGTTTAATAAACACAAGTTGGATGATTTCTGAACAAACTAGCAAAAATGATAACTTTTGATTTTTATTTATTTAATTTATCTGTGTTAAATTATATCATTGAATTATTTTTTATATTTTAGCAATTTACAGTATTCAAACATTATTATTTGTAAATAAATTTAAATTGTGATGCATTTTTATCACCAACTTAAGCCTTCTTCTTATTAAAGTAACTGTTAAATTGACATTTACCACATATCGTCTATACAAAAATAGAAGTAAAAAACTCCAAACACCTTAATATTTGTGTACTTCAAAGCTGCTACTAGATGATCTTGGATTTGAACTGCTAACTCTCGAGTTGGTGTCAAAATCAGAGCCCAAAGTTTTTGTACTGGAACTGCATTCGATTGATTCTTTCCTAAATTTACCACACGAACACAGCCAATATCATCAATTTCTTCATTTTCTAGGTCGCTCTCTGATGCACTATCTTCATTTTCAGATTCTTCTTTAAACAAAATCATAAAATAAATGCGTTAATATTTAAATTTCAAACAATTTTTAAATTAAAGATCAACATCACTGAACTCCTGCAGCCACCACTGTGTGATTGTTGCATTATACAGTCATATGATTATATTTCCTCAAGTTGTACAGTAGCCACGGAATACTTTGAGCTGTCGAAACCGTTACTTTTCAAATGCTTGGTGGTTAGCGGAGGGGAGGGGTACGGCATACGCATGCGTAGCTTTGTACAGTAGAATCACTTTAACAAAAATCGCCTCGCGCAGGTTGCGTGGCGGCGGTAGTGTCTGTGGTGGGGAGTGAGGAGCGGAGCGGAAAACAACAACGCGCTATAGACCGCGCGGCGAAGGTCCGGCCTCGAGCCCGCCGAGCGGTGATAGGGAGGAGACGGGTGGAGGGCCCAATATGCCTGCAGTCCTGGAAACATTCGCTAATGTCAGACTTTCCCACGCTTGCTTCTAAAATAAGTTACGTTAATTGTTATCTACGGATGCACATTCAGTACGTTTCCAGACTGCGTGCAATATATTGGCTTGTGGTTTAGCATGTTAGGAATGTTTACTCAAGTGTACGATAAACAATTATTTAGTTGGTTATATGTTTGTTTTTATCTAACTACTGTAGTGTAATAAATCAGTTTGTGTTTGTTTTTTGTGTGTGTCCCCTAAGTGTGTTAAGAGTCTGCAGAGCCATACTGGTTTAATTCTCATAAAAACAACGTTATTTTGAATCCATATTTTTATCATTATTTATTTACCACACGTTGTGTATGAGATGTCATTTAAAATGCTATCATATTGCGCATTGGGTTTGCTTTTGATATTATGAATACATACGCCTAGTTTTGAAAAATAGGTGAAAATAAAAACTTCAAACTAAATAATTTTTATATTTATTCTATTAAACTAATTATGAATCCACAAAGCAGTTCAACGAGTAATTTCACTCTTGATCAAATGCAATTTGTTTGGAAAAGACAGTTTAAAAATAACTGTTAAATTTTGACAAGCGTGATCATTTGTCCGGTTCGAAAAAAAAACATCGTTCTAATGAGATTTAAACCAACATGGCCGACAGCCTCTGCAGACTCTTAAGGTTGTAAAATCAGTGAACGTAAATCCTAAATAGTTTTTTCCTTTAGTGGTTCCTGCCTCAACTATGGCTCGCTTTATTCATAAAGTAGCCCAAGGAAAAACTACTAGAAGTCAGGCTAGGGACATTATTTGGAGAGTAAGTGAGTTCATGGCGAATGAGGCCAAATTAAGAGATGAACAACGAATCGCCGTAAAAAAAATGTTAGAACGAACTGCAGTTGCATGTAGCATTTCAAAAACTCTTATAAAGGAAATTCGGCGTGAAAAGTGTTTATTGGACACTTCAGCGGAAGGAGAGTGTTCGTTCACAACTCCCAAAAAATACAAGAGAAAAACAACAGCGACAGAACTAGACGATTTCGAGAAATGTGTCGTTAGAAAAACCTTCCATGAGTTTTATAAAACTGACGAGTCACTCCCAATTCGTCATTTTTATGTCAAACCAATTTAAATAATTATATGTATTTTAACGATACGGGAAATTACAGAAATATTTTTCTTAGTGACAGTAAGAAGTATATATTTTTTAGTCACTTAATTTCAATTAAAGTTACTAACTGATAATTTTTATGATATATTTAATAGTTGTTATTGATAGGCTATACGTTTTAATTTGTTAACTTTCAAACTCTTAACCTATTTGATGTTTTTATTTTAAATACTGGTCTTATTATAAGAGATACCAAAATACAAATTCTCCGTAAACGCGTAAACAATAACGCTTTACGATCTGTCTGTGACCGCCTCGCTCAGAGTCGATGTTTTTATATGACTAGTAGGCCAGCCAGGAGGCCGGACCTTCAGCGCGCATACTATACTAGCCTGGCTGCGTATTTTCGGCTGATCAATGGTGGTGAAGTGACACGGAGCAATAAAACAATAGGCGTGGCCAGCCGTCGAGGAGCGGTGAAGTCCACATTCCAATCCTTTCCGCTGCAAATTAGCCCTTCAACGAAATGAACAACACATTGGACTTCCCCAAAATAATCGCATATGGTATATATTCAATGATAATGGTTAAGTTTGGTGAATTATTTTGTTGAAAAAAACTTTCCATCAATTAACCAACAGAAAGATTATATTATGTACTAATTTTTAATTTTCTGTTATATTTATTATTACGGTTTAATCTGAGTAAATTATTTCATTGTTATGTTTTCAGTTTAGATTAAACTAACTTAATTTTACTGAGATAATGAGCGACAAACCTAAACATATTTCTAATAACTTGCATTAATAATTTACTCTAATAATTAACATTGTGTCACTAAAGAAAATTTGGAATTTAAACGATATTAACTCACATGTTAATATTTCGTTCCTGGTCTACAACTGGTCGAAAGACAGTTCCCTCTCGGTTCCCATGTCTTCAACTCCGCTCATGGCTCCATCTCCATCACTGAAGCTAACGTCATTAGTGCCACCTCCATCTTCGCCGTTACCACTGGCACATAAACTATCACAGTCACTGTCACTGCTTTCATCTAAGTTTATGACAAAACGTTCTGTCGTCACATTGTCCAGCATCCCTTCGGCTGCAATGTACTTGTCCTCTACCTTTTCTACATGTGAACATCGGGATTTCCATTCTTCTTGAGTTATGGAGTTGAACTTTTCCAAAGCAAGTTGTGTTACAGAATCTATTGTAAATTTGATATTTGTCTTTTTAATGTGTGACTTGACTGTGGCCCATATCATTTCAATCGGGTTCAAGTCAGGGTGATAAGGAGGAAGTCTAAGTACTATATGGCCGGCTGCTGCTAAGATATGATCTGTCTTGTAGGTTACAAATTTTGGTTTGTGTTGTTTTATGAGGTCGTACAATTCGGGTTTTAGTAGATTCGAAGTATGATGAATCCGATCGCTCAGACAACCATCTCATCATATCAGCTTTCAACAAGGACGAAGTCGGTGCTGGGTTTATTTGTTCCCGGTGGTAGGGAGCATTATCAATCACAACCACGCTATTTGTTGGTAAATTTGGTATTAACTTTTCTTCTAACCATTTAGTATAATTATTTTTATTCATGTCCTCATGGTAATCGCCTTTCTTCATTCCAGACTTAAACATTAAGAGAGCACCTAGAATAAAGCCCATTTCCCCGCCAGCATGAATCACAATTACTCTCTGTCCCTTGCCCACTGGTTTTTTTAATCCGCCTGATTCACTTTCAGTCCATGATTTTTCGGAAGAGGAAGAACTATGAAAGTATGTCTCATCATTGTAAACGATCAGACGATTTTCTTCACGGTACTCTTTTATCTTACGCAAGTATTTTAATCTAGCTAATCTAATGTCGGATTTTTCAATCAAAAATTTTCTGTTAGTTTCCGTTTTTTTCCATCTAAATACGAGATTGCAAACTACTTTCCTCAGACTTGTTATTCTACCCGAAAAGTTAATTCTTTTTTCAAGAACTCAAAGGATTCCTTTCAAAGTGGGCCTCTCTCCCTCTAATATGTGAAAATTGTTAATTGTCCGTTGCACAACACACAAATCAAAATTGTCCATACCCGTTATTGGACTTTTCTTAGGTCTCTTTTTCCTTGGCGTTACGAACTTCTTTTCTTGTCCGGGTGACTGGGCAGCTTCCTTGACGATTTTATGTGCAGAACTATGGGATATTCCACATGCTTCTGCCACTTCTGAGAGCAACTTCTTCTCCGATAAATCTTCATTTTTCTTCTTTAAATAACTATATGCATTGTAAATAATACTTCGCGTATGACTATGAATAACAGGTCTTTTTTATTGGATTTACTAGTACTACTACCCGGCTGCACATTCATTATGCTCCAGAAACTATATACACTATGCACTAAACGATTACGACACTAAACACTCATTTACAAAACTAAAAAATTAAAACTAATATAAATTTTGTCACACTAAACGTTAAAGTTAATGTTTTTAGAACCGCGCGTAGTACTTACTCTGTCAGCTAGCGAACCTTACGAGAAACTGCAGGGAATGACTGAGCTGTTACGTGCCAGCGCATGCGCATTGGCGACGTCTTCCACTGCGCACACATCGGACCGATTTTTCACAAGATGATTTACCTGTACTAGCCTGAATGCAGATCAGGCTACTGCTGCTGATCAGCTGATTGGAGAGTGGAGTATCGCTGCCTTCTTTTAGTATCGAAAGTGTTTGTTATTGGAAATATTAAGTACAATAATTTTGTTTATATTATCAGTTGTTATTTATTTAATAACTTAGCCACAGATGTTATAGTTTAAATATTAATTTAATTAAAACAGCGGCCATTCTTTAAAGAGATTAAACTTAATATTGTTCCTAATATACAATAAAATTACGGACTACTTACAATAAACACTTGAACAGTACTTATTTACTAACATAACCTACATTCAGTAAATTCACTAATGTTTAATTATTTGGATTCCATGATTTTATTTTGTCATTAAATATTTACACAAAGATAATAGTAATATAACTAACATGTTCATTACCAAAGGTCATGTACGTGTGATGCATGGTGTTTTCTAGCGGACCAAATTTGAAACATGTAGTTTCACTGCAGACCAATGTCAAATTAAACTAAAATTAACACAGACCAAACATATCTGTTTTAAATTTTTCATTAATTTGAATTAAAATGTCACTAAAAATGCGTAATTTACTTTTAAATACAATTTTTTATGTTTTAGGCATTATTATTTGTGTCACACATTCGTCAATACCACCGTACATGTATGGATGGGTGGGTTGGTCAATACCACATATACTTACGGTCCACAGTTGTTTTAACAAGCTCGGGACCGAATGTTACACATATGTTACAATAAAAAAAATATGTTATCTATGTTTTACACATTTTTATTGGTAAATATAATAAAACTGCATTTTGCAAAAAAATCTGCTTATAATAATAATAATATAGGTACTTTATTGTCATTTTACAAGTAAGCATTGACAAAGTCAGATCAAAGCTGTGTCAAATACATAATATATACACTATACATAGAATTCTATATATTCAGATGAACATCTTCTGAATTTAGTCTTATGTTTTGATTAAAATTTTATAATTCCTTCTTAAATATTGTAAACTGTCTAAAAATCAATATTATTTAGGATAAAAAATTCACTGAATATTATTCACTGATATTAGCAACCATTTATAAAACCTGTTCTTAAATTGTTTTACATAATATTTATCAATAAAATACTTTAATTTATTGTATATCCTGAGGGATAACACAGAATGACAATTAACAAACTGGTATAACTTATTACTACATTATCTTTTTTCCTTGTATTATAATTGTGATTATCTAAAAAATATTTATAATTATTCTTATTTTTGAGTGCATAGCAAGTGAGGTCAAAATATAAAGATTAGCAATAGTTTCTATTTCTAGTTTAATAAATAAAGGTTTGCAATGCTATAGTGGTTACTACTCTTGTGGAATTGGTTACTACTATTGAAGTAGTAAGAAGATTTCTTGCACTCTGTCACAATTACCCCAAAGTGGAAATATGCAAAGTAAGCAATTTGAATATAGGATTTTGGAATTTTTTTTTTTTCGTTTCAGGAAATAAATAGCTCACGCTAATCTTGGCGTTATGAAATCAATATGATGACTCCAAGACAGACGTTTATCAAAGAAAACTCCCAAAAACTTGACTACGTCAAAATATCCTGGGCCATAAATACTTTGAACATTATGTTTCAGACTAAAAATCATTTTTTTCATTTTTTTTTCTTTATTAAAGATAAACCAGTTAGCATTGAACCACTCATTAGCATCTTGAAGTGAATTTTTGATCAAACGTTCTAATTCATTAGGTTTAAGAGTGGTGTCATCCGCATATAAAATGGTATTTGCCTGAAGATAATCTGGGAGGTCATTAATTGATATTAAAAAAAATGAGAGGTCCCAGCAGTGATCCTTGTGGGACACCATATCTAACTTTTAATTCTTGTGAATATCTCACAGCCCAACATGCAATATTATAGTTGAAATAATAGACCAACATCGGGCTGTAGTATGCACCCCAAGCATCATGCATGTGTGACGTTAGTCTATAGGGTAAATCTGTGTGTCACAAATAAGTGACGTTAGTCTATTTCAAAAGTCCAATTTAGCAGTCGGCTGCTATAACAGGTCGATATCTATAACACATTATAATACCAAGTAATATGATTATAAATAAAAAATATCAGTGATTAATTGTATGGGAGTTATGTTATAAAAATGGTAACTTGATGTTTACAGCAATGCTAGTAGTACGCTAAACACTGTTTATTGGTAGATTCTCCTCCCTCCAGCACTGACCGTGACGTAAGCCACAGCTCAAGATATCCCGTGGCTATTGTACACTGATACATACAACCATTCATTTATTCATAATATGCAGATTAAAAATATAAATATGAATATTTGTATATACTGTCAGACTGGTATAGGATTCAAAATAGATGGTTGGGTGGGTGGGTAATAAGGAGGGGGATACTTGGGTATGGAAGCCTCTATTCTGCTAACAAAACATCAGGCGGCGTCAACATTTGTATGACAGATTAGTAATCTAAGATTAAGTATAAAGTTGTAAAGATTAGTAACTTAGTAAAATGTGTAACTTACATATTAGGACCTATAACACTTGTGTATTGAAAGATAATTTTCCTGATTCCACTATATAACTGTTAAGCCAGGTAACCTAGCACATGGAGATAAGAATAAGAAGACAATCAAGAAAGAGGGTAATGATGATGTCTAAGACTCTTCTTAATTTGCCTTTATTTGAAATAAACAAGCAAACACAGTTTGCTTGTGAATTAACTGAATATGTTTTTAACTGTCAAATTATAGGCCTACATTACTTTCAGAAAACTGTTGAATGGTCCATCCCAAATTATAGTCATAATTTAAAGACAAATGTGGAAGTGAATAGAATAATTTTGCAATGTATATTAGATTTGCAGGCAATGTTGCACTTCTAATATGGAAAATCTGTAGCCTATAGTTACGCTAAGTTGCCAACTGTTAACATGACTTTGTCGATTACATATTTTATGTTTGAAGACAAATTAAAAATATCTTCTGATCTTTAGCTGACAATAAACTAAACGCAATTCAACATCATGTTTCTCCGTGATATCTCAAGAAATAATTCTTGTAGACAAAAATAATTCTCAAATTCCTTATTTTTAGGATAATGTATTCAATAAACAAAATATTAAACATATTCTTGAAAACTAAACAGCTTAAGCTAATTTTCAAGCTAACTGTTTTCTTGCAGCTACATTATTTATTGTTTATCACCGTTTTTTACATATTTTGTAACTCTTCGCGCACAGAAATTGTTTTACCGAAATTGTTTTACCCTTTTAAAGTAGGCCTAACACTTAATTATATGCAACAATTTTTTTATAAAATATGCATAAAGGAAGATAGAAAAAAAAAGATTAATGTTTACAATAAAAACTACAATAAAATAGTTGAAAATTATTAAATAAAAAAAGGACGACAAATGATGAAAACAATGTGCTTGGATGGAGCGACAGAATGAGGATGTATCCGTTTTACGCATGTGCATTAGCAGGAGACAGTGCTGCGCAGATGCAAGGTCTGATTGGCCGTCTTGCCCCTTTTCATTCAGTGACCGGTTTACTTTTTTGATAGAGATAGGGAGTTAGTTAAAGACATGTATAAGTTGGTGCGGCACTCTAGTGACGCAATTTTTAGAACTACCCTTTAGGCTATACTAACGACAGAAATATTTTATTTGGTATATATACGATAGCTGCATAGCCGTTTGAGGCAAAGTTGAGGCTGGATATACGAGGCGTGTTTTTAAAGTATGTACTATTTTTTAATTACGAAGCCGCAGCGCTGCGGTCGCCGTTTAGCGCATACACGCTGTGTGCTAAAGTATGTACTATTTTTAATTTACGAAGCCGCAGCGCTGCGGTCGCCGTTTAGCGCATGCACGCTGTGTGCCATCTGTTGGGAAGCCACAGACGCCATTACGGAACCATCCAATCGAGTCTTCATCTGTTTGCGTCATTTTAAAATGACTCCACTATTGAGAATTCCGCCGACTGCGAAGTGCGTGCTGTAATACAGTTTCTCTGTGCTCAAGGCTTCAAAGCAGTTGACATTCATCGCAAAATCAGTGAAGTGTATGGTAAAAACATTATGAGTGATGGAATGATTCGGAAATGGGTTAGGGCCTTTAAAGATGGCCGCACAAACATTCATGATGAGTAATGAAGTGGGCGACCCTGAGTCATTACCCATGATCTGATTCAAAACCTAACCTAACCTAACCCACCCGCCCACCCATACACGTACAGTGTAATTAACCCACCCGCCCACCCATAATCGTACAATGGTATTGACCCAACCATACACGTACAGTGGACTGTAAAGTCAAAGAGAACAGACGATTTACGATTTCGTCCTTAGATTAGATTAGATACACCGGGTTGTGGTCCTGTCGCCAAGCCCCTTTGCGCCCCGAGACTGGCGACAGTGTCACAAGAGACCAGTCCCCATTATGAAGGTCATGATCTCCCTGAGTGTAGCCCTTCTAATATCCTCTGGTTCCAGAAAAGCGGCACCCAGAGTCCTATACCTAAGAGATGAGAGAGCTCCACAATGACAAAAGATGTGTATGGAGCTCTCCTCATACTCCTCGCAGAGCCTACATGTGGAATCCTCTGTTAGGCCCATAATCTTCATGTGTCTATTAAGAAGATTGTGTCCGGTCAGCAAACCCGTAACCGCCGTCACCTTGGCCCGGTTACAGCTCAGCAGATCTCCGCTGTACCTGCGACCCGGTCCTTGGATAAGAGCACGAGACTGCCTGAGCCCGGACTCGGTCCTCCATCTACTATCGTGTTCCTCAGAGGTCCACCTGTCAATTCTTCTTTTTACCTTTTGAAGAGGAATACCAAGAGCCGGCTCCGGCCCCAGCAGTGGGCATTTTGTCCCTCTCCTAGCCAGTGCATCGGCTCTCTCATTTCCATCAATACCAGCATGCCCAGGGACCCATGAGTCTCACCTGTTTACGCTGGCAGAGAGTCTCCAGGATCCCCTGGCACTCCCATACCAGCTTAGAGCTGGTACGTGGTGCCATGATCGCCTTTATCGCTGCCTGGC
Source organism: Stictocephala bisonia (assembly GCA_035578905.1). Lineage (NCBI taxonomy): Eukaryota > Metazoa > Arthropoda > Insecta > Hemiptera > Membracidae > Stictocephala > Stictocephala bisonia. Next base: position 19,939 of record JAQJVL010003547.1, on the reverse strand, counting down.
TGTCCGAGTAGATTGAGACAACTCCTCCGAAGCCACCTAGACACATTTCTTCTTGTGTGGCTATCATTATAGCCATCACTTCCGCCTGGAAGACAGTTGCATGGGCCCCTAGAGGTACAGACAGAACTTTCCGTGCTCCCCTCCCGTACACCCCCGCACCTTCTTCTATAAGTGAGCCGTCTGTATACCAGACGCTTCCTTTTACTTGTGCGAGCTCGGTACTCCCCATCCACTCATCTCTGCTTGGAAGGAAGGCCCTAACCCGCCTGTCAATTCTGTACTTAGGTACAATTAAGTCTGTTCCCATCGAAATCAACGGGTCCAGACCAATGTCCCCAGATAGTATACTCCCGTGGAGTCCTGGTTGGCCAGACAGCCAGCCACCAGTCGTCCTTATTCTGAAGGCCGCTTTACAGGCCTCCCCTTTTACAAACAGGTCCATTGGGCGGAGCCCAGTGAGGACCTCCATAGCCGCCAATGGAGTTGTTCTAATTGCGCCTGTGATTCCCAGGCACGCCAGGCACATCTGACTAGTGTTAGCCTTGCACTATTCTGTGCCATAGCCGGCCACCAGACAACAGCCGCATAACATAATGAGGGCCGAAGTACACTCGTGTATAGCCAGTAAACCATCTTTGGTTTTAGACCCCACGTTGACCCGATAGCCCTCCGACAAGCCCAGAAAGCCATTCTGAACTTCCTGGCTTTCTCCTGAAGGTGCTTGAGCCAGTTCAGTTTAGCATCCAGGATAACCCCCAGATACTTAACCGACCCTGTAGCTCTTAGCTCCATATTTCCCATGGTGGGCATGTATAGGCCATCCAGCCTCTTCCTCCTAGTGAAAAGTACAAGTTCTGTCTTGTTAGGATTAACAGAGAGCCCCTTGTCCCTACACCACCTTTCTAGGTATCTCAAGGCAGCCTGGACGATGTCCGACACCGTGCTGGCAAACTTACCAACGCCCAGTATACACACATCGTCCGCGTATGCCTGAGCATATACCCCCATCCCGTTCAGCGCCCTTAGTAGGTCATCAACCACCAAGGACCACAGGAGAGGGGAAAGGACGCCCCCTTGGGGGCAGCCGCTGCCGACTACAACCTAAACTGACGCTTCGTTCAATGTTGCCTTAACCGTTCTGCTGCGTAGGTAGGCCTCAATCCATCTGACAATGATGCCATTGACGCCCGTCCTAACGACAGCATCGTTCATAGACTGTAGGGAGACATTATTGAACGCCCCCTCTGTGTCTGTGAAGACACCCATGGCTAGCTCCTTCTGCCGAATCGTCCCCTCAACCCTCGTGACGAGTCTATGAAGAGCCGACTCCGCAGATCTCCCAGCCATGTATGCGTGTTGGTTTGTATGGAGTGGGTTATCTCTCAACACCCCGTCTCTCATATGCCTGTCGACCAGCCTCTCCAATGTCTTTAAAAGAAAAGACATGAGGCTGATCGGTCTGAAGTCTTTAGGTCTGGAATGTGTACCCCTTCCAGATTTGGGGATATACACTACTTTTGCAGTCCTCCACAGGCTTGGTATATAACCCAAGGCCAGGGAGGCCCTACAAATTGCGGTCATGTGGGGTAGGAGCGGCTCCAGACCCCTCTGCAAGTGCACAGGTAAGATGCCATCCGGCCCAGCGCTCTTGAAGGGGGCGAAGCACTCAACAGCCCACCTAATCCTTTGCTCTGTGACAACCTTCTTTGCCTCACTCCAGTCCCCGTGCGAGACCCCAGTGTAAGCCCACCCCACCAAAGTGGGGGGGCCCGCCGCCGGTTCCTCGACGGATCCCGGGAAGTGAGTCTCAAATAAAAGTTGCAAGGTCTCTTCTTCTGAACTGGTCCACTCCCCATCCTCTCTAATGAGAGGTCCCAGTCCTCCCCCAGGGTCCTTAGCCAGCACTTTGTGTAGCCTAGACATCGCTGAGGTTGTCTCTATAGAGGAACAAAAGTCTCTCCAGGATCTCCTGGAGAATCTATGAACCTCTCGCCTGTAGTTTCTTTGGGACTCCCAGTAGGCCAGCCAGTCGGCATCAATACCGGACCTGTTGGCCTTGCCGAGGAGCCTTCTGGTTCTCCTTCGATGGTCCTCTAATTCTCGGGTCCATCTCTGGCTTCAAGCATCCCTTTGTGTCAAAGGGCAGTTATTCTCATAAGAGGTGATTACAGCCTCCGTAAGGAGTGCCGCCCTCTCCTCTAGATCCTGCCCAGATCGAATCTGGCCTTTAGGAATTAGATCCAGTCTGTCAGACAGTTCCACCGAATAGGAGGCCCAGTCTGTCTGTCTGGGATTCCTGTGCACCCTCTTTGTTGTCTGGCCCTCAAGCACAAAGCAGATGTGTCTGTGGTCCGACCACGAGGGTTCCTGCGAAACTTCCCAGTCCCCCATGTCATGAAAAATTGAGGCTGAGACCATAGTTATGTCTATAACCTCCCTCCTAATGATGTTCGAAAAGGTTGGGAGATTACCCTTATTTATTACCAAAAGATCAGTACCGCCCACGTATTCTGCAAGAGCAAGGCCCCTCTCGTTCGTGTCACTGCTTCCCCAAACCTCATTGTGAGAGTTGGAGTCACAGCCGACCACTAGCTCAAGGTTCCCGCTCCGGCAGTATTCCACCAACGCCACCATCTCTCTTGATGGTGGGAGGGTCGTCCTATCGTATGGGAGGTATACTGATGCAACCAACAGTTTCCTCCTTACGCCATTAACCTTTTGCAGTTTAATAATCACTGCAACCACATCTCCTCCACAGAATTCCGGTATGAGCCAACTATCCACGCCTGCAACCAAAATGGCCGCCGCGGCTTCAGCCCGCCCGATCCCCCGTAGAGCTTATATGTAGGAATGTTGAGACCCTTAATACAGTTATCCCGAATCACAGTTCCTGAATAAGAGCAACATTAACCCCTCTATCTCTTACAGTTCTAGCTAGTATAGTAGAGGCCTTAATACTATGATTGAGGTTGGCTTGTATAAAACTTACCATTACCATGCATAATGTATGGTAAAAACATTATGAGTGATGGAATGGTTCGGAAATGGGTTAGGGCCTTTAAAGATGGCCGCACAAACATTCATGATGAGGAATGAAGTGGGCGACCCTGAGTCATTACCGATGATCTGATTCCAAACCTAACCTAACCTAACCCACCCGCCCACCCATACACGTACAGTGGAATTAACCCACCTGCCCACCCATACACGTACAATGGTATTGACCCAACCATACATGTACAGTGGTATTGAAAGTCAAAAAGTGGACTGTAAAGTCAAAGAGAACAGACGATTTACGATTTCGTCCTTAGCTGAAACGTTTCCTGCTGTCTCAAGAAGTGTTCTTTACGAAATTGAGTCCGAATGTTTAAATTATCAGAAACTGTGTTCACGCTGGGTGCCAAAAATGTTGACTGATGAGCACAACACCAAAAAAATGTTGACTGATGAGCACAACACCAAAAGATTGGGCAGTGCATTGAGTTTTCTCGTGCGATACAGTAACGAGGGGGATGATTTTTTAAGCCATATTGTCACAGGCGATGAAACATGGGTAGCCTACGTTACACCGGAATCGAAGCAGCATTCAATGGAATGGCAGCATTCATCATGCCCTAGGAAAGTGAAATTCAAACAAACAATTTCTATATATATGAAATACAACACTTAGCAATCTTTTTTTGGTGTTTTTAATGTTCAAGATCGACAATGTTCAATGTAAAGACAATAATGTTCAATGTAGGTGACAATGTACAGGAAGGGGCAAAGTGCGGAACATTTGGCTGGTTTACCGGAAGTACTATCTGGAATAAGTAATGTGTTTTAAGACGGCGTTTCATTTACCCACCCGCCCACCTCAGTTTATTATATGCTCTGTTTAAAGTTTAGGGAACGGTTTAAGTTATAAAGTTTGTAAACTCTATGAAGAGCTATCTTATCTAACGGAGATGGTTTCAACTGATGATGGTCTTTCGAGACAGCAATCGATCTTGAAAATTAAAAACACCAAAAAAAGATTGCTAAGTGTTGTTCTTCATATATATAAAAATATTAAGCAATCTAATAGCTACAAATGTCAAACAATTTCTGCTCAGAAAATCATGTGCCCTGTGTTTTGGGACAGAAAGGGTTTGTTGCTGGTCGATTTTTTGCCTCGCGGTGACACGATCAATGCAGCTGCGTACTGTGAGACTTTACAAACACTGCACCGCGCAATTCAAAACAAAAGGCGTGCTGAGTGCAGGTGTCGTTTTGCTCCACGATAATGCTCGTCCACACACAGCAAATCGAACACAAGACCTTATCGCTTCTTTTTGGCTGGGAATAATTGGACCACCCTCCATACAGTCCCAATCTAGCACCGAGCGACTACCATTTGTTTCTTCACTTGAAGACGCATCTGGCAGGGCAGCGCCCTTCCGATGATGACAAAGTAAAAACAACTGTGAAGCAGTGGTTGTCTAATCAGGCGGCAACCTTCTTTGACGATGGCATACAAAGGTGGTCCCAAGATACGATAAGTGCCTTAATATTAATGGGAATTATGTAGAGAAGTAGAGTAATTATGGCTTTTCAAGTGAATAAATTATTTTTGGAAAAGATTTACTTTTTGTTTTTTATATCAAAACGGTACTTATTTTAAAAACAAGCCTCGTATATCCGTTTGCTATGTACGAAGAAGAGTCGAAATAAGCCCTTTTAGAATATATAATGTTATTAAAATAATTTACTTATAAAATATTTTCAACAATGTCAATTAAATAAATGAGATAATAATAAAATAAGCTAAAAACAATGAAACAATGTTTTTGAATGTCCAAGAAGAGGATGAATATATAGGCCTACTACAGAACTAATTCAACTGTGTTTGTTAAATTTATGTTTTAAGAAAAATATCTAAATCATTTCATAAACTAATTATTATAATGCCATAGGGTTGCTGTATTTTCATTTAGGCTACATTGATTATTCTTTGATCAGCAATTATATTTCTAACAAACGTTTAAAAATTTGATGGTGCAGAATAGAAGAGGGGCGCTGCCATGAAACCAAGGTGCTCCAGGGTGCATTAGGCCCGCCGCATATTGAGCCCAGCACAGGCCGATTTCTGTCCGGGAAAAACACCCCACGCCCTTTTTCCCCCCCCGGGGGTTTCTTTACCGCAATTGAACCCACCCTCCCCCCCAGCCATGGATAAAGATGCTCTTTAAAACCCTTTACCAAAAAAATTTTTTTTTCGTTTGTAAAAAAAAAAACTGAAAAAAAAAAAAATTTTTACATTGGAGGTTTGTTAAACTCGAAAAAAAAAAAAATCTAAGCGAAATAAAATATTTTATAAAAAGGAAAAATACACATGGGAATTTAGCTATTAAAAGTCCTAAAATGTTTTAGGAAACATTTTTTCGCCTAAAAGATAGATCAGTTTGAGAAAAGAACCATTAAAAGCGATATAATTGGGGAATGAAGTCAAAAAACCCAAATTGGAAGTGGGAAAAGAGTGTTTTCTCATAAACGGGGGTTTAAAATTATTTAGCTTTTAAAATAAATTTCCCTCACTTTGTTTTAATGCATTTTTTTTTAAATACAATTTAAAATATAATTTCCAAAAATTATTTTTACTAATAAAAAAATAAATAAGTGTCAAATCTTGTAAAAATTAATTCCCGCTGCTTTATTCAAGGGTTAAAATATAGTTTTTAAAAATTATATTTTTTTGAAGTTTAAAAAAAAAAATTTACAAACCCCAGTTTTTTTACAATTTTTGGATCGTTTGTTGACGAGGCCACTTTAAGAATGGGAAAAAATCCATTATAAAATTTTTTCTGGGTTGTGAAATTTTTTGAGTAGTTATTGAATTCCTCCAACCTTTCCCCTCTCCTCAATTGAACTTTATCTATTTTTTGTTGCTCTTCCGACCCCTGTACGAGTTAAATTTTTCAATTTACGGATTTTCCTTTGACGCCACTGGTATTTTTTTGGTTTGTACATAGATAAAAAAATAAATAATGGTCGTTCTTGGATCTTTGCCCTATAAATTTGTTTTTTTCCCTTTCTTTTTTTTGTCTTATTTAAAGAGTTTTCAAAAAATTTGTTCAAAGTGATTGTCAAAAAATTATTTTCTTTTCTTTAATTTTTTGGGGGGTTTAAGACAGTTCAGGTTTTTTTCACTTACTTTTAAAAATACTTTATCCTACTAGCTTTGATTGTTTTTTTCCACTCGTATCTTTCTTCCCCCAATTTTCGGTTGTTTCTTTGGGACATTTGATGGGGGGGCCATTTCATTCTTTTTGGGGCAGAAAAAACCCATTTTTTTTTATACTCCTGGTTTTTTGGGGGCCGTTTTGGCCATTTTCTTCTTCGGGCCTTCTTTATGGCCCCTAAAACCCCCCCCTTTTTGCCCAAAACCTTTTTTTTAAACCTCCTAAAAAACCCACAAATACTTTTACCTTGGTTTAATACAAATTTAATTCAATAGTTTTTTATTTAAAATCAAGGGAAAAAATAGGAACTTTCTTCTCATTTTTAATCAAAACCTTTCAATCTAAAGTTGTGCCAACTTTTTCGGTTTTTTTAACGGGAGAACTGTTCAAAAACCTTTCCTTTAAAAAGCACTGGGCGAACAAACTTTTTGGTCAAAATTTTTCTGAAAAGTTTGTAAAGCTTTTTGGATAATTTGGCACCTGTGTACATGCCAAGCCCTACTACAGAAATGTGGGCGAACATTGCATTAGTTCGAAAGAAGGTGGCAAATGTTTAACTGGTTGGCTGTAAGATGGTAAACATTTCCAAAAATTGGAAACCATTTTCGCATTGGATCTTCTTTTTATAAACTAAAAAAGACTTTTGCTCCATTTGTTAAGGGGGGACAGTAAAAACCTCAAAACTACGTTTCACATGTTCGACATGGGTTAAAATGGGCAATTGAGTATGGCAACATTTTTGCTAACTCAAATCTAGGTGGGGCTTTTGGGAAACATGGTTTTTTCTTTCATTACCTATCCCTAAACGTTACCAGGTCAAAAAGAACCTACACCATATTTTTTGTCGGTGAGAATTTTTCCACAACTAAGTATTTAATGCGACCCTACCCAAACTGAAAGTAACGGGAAAACCTTGAAAATAAAATATAAACTCCCCGATATCCCAGCACGTCAAACAATTGAAGTGCTTTTGGTTTTTTGCAGCCCGATTCAGATTTTTAAACGGGATTTTGAATGCAAGTGGAAACAGTTGAGATGTTGTGAAGGCAACACTGTATTGATAACATTTAAACAAAAATTTTGGCGGGAAAACAAACCAAGGAGAGGATGATGAACTTTTAAAAACTGAAAGTAATAACTTTTTTCCCTTGTCACAAAATCGGAAAAGGGGCGTAAAAGGGAAGCTTTTCAGTTAGAGAGAGTTTTAAAAGTTTTCAACAGTGTATATGGTTCCGTTAATGGCAGAGAAGAGTGTTTTTAAAGGGGGGAAAAAAATTTAAAACTTGCATACTTTGGGGGTTAACGATTAAACATTTTACTATAATCCATTATTTTATTTATTTATATATTTCCATATACAAATAAAAAAAACATACTATAAATAATATAAAATTATGGGATTACTATTTTAAAAAATATTTTTTTATTTTTTTCAAATAAATTTGCTTTAAAAAATGTTAAAAGAATAAAAAACAAATAGGTTATAGAATATAACACATTTAAATTTAAAGCAATTAAATTTTAGTCATTTTATGGTTTTGGTTTTTTCAACATAAAATTTCATTAACTCTTAATAATACTATTATAAAGGTTTTAAGAAAAAAAATGAAATATTATTTTCAGAAAATTCAAAGTCCTTGTTTCAGAAACTTTACAAATGAAATGGGCGTTTTAAAATCATATAGCCTAAATTTAAATACATAGAATTAAAATTTGATGGTACTGATATTAATATTTTAAACCCGGAAGAATATATGGTTTGTATTTTCTAGAAATTAGATTTTGTTTTTAAATTATTAAAAACACCAGAAATGAGGGCTTTTTAAAATATAATATAATGGTTGATATTTTTTTCTAGAATTAATTTGTAATTTATTACACCAGTAAATGAGGGTCTATATAAAAATATAATTTTAATGGTTAGATATTTTCTAGAAAAAAGATTTGTAAAAAATTTTTGTAACACCCAGTAAATAAGGGTCTATATAAAATATAAAGTACTGATATAAAAAAATTTCTTTTTTTGGTAACAATGTTAAGCAAGACTAAAAGGGTTTAAGCCCTACCAAAAATAAAAACTGTTTAAAAAAAAAAGTATTATTTTATTGTTTATTAATAATTTTTTAAATTAAAAGTCTTAATAATAATGTTTGTTTGTGACCCATTAAAAAAGAATTCTTCAGAATGTAAAAGTAAAAATTTAACTTTAATCAGTTACTTTTCATTTAACTTTAATCAGTTACATTTTTTTTGACTTAACTTTAAATTAAACAGTTAATTTATTTTGTTAACTTCCCCAAATAGGGAAAATTGTACTAGCATAGAAATTAAGTAAGTAAATAAACTTACCTTTACATTGAAGTTCTGTTCCTATTTTCCCCAAAATCTGTCCTTAACTTTGACACATATAGTCCGGGTCACTGTGTTTTCAAAAACCCGGGTATCCTTGTTTCAATAAAATAAGTTTTTCTATATCCATCTTTTGCAACTATACAACCCCTAATACAAAAACAAAAACCCACGGACCCACGAAATTTGGATACTACAAAACTCTCCACTGTGATTCCAAAAAAGGTGCTGTGCGTGTGCTGGGGCTAAATTCGGGGGCAGAAACCCCCAACCCTGTTTCACAAAAAGTTTTCCCCCCCGGGGATGTGGTGGGCTGTGTCTGTGTGGGTCAAAATGCGGCGGGGGCCCTTTAAAACCCCTTTGCCCCTTTTATGTCTAGCCTTATTTATTCTTAAGGCACCGATCATCACTATATAAACTAAGTTACATTAGTCTAGTTTAATTTTATTATATACTCACGCTTATAATTTACTTCAATATTATTTAATATTCCTTGAATTATAGGTATTCCAAAAGCCAATGTCTTTCCACTTCCAGTTTCAGCTGCTCCCAAAATATCTCTTCGCCCCTGTATGGCTGGAGGAATTGATAATCGCTGTAACATTTAGTCATACATAGAAACATAATTATCAAAACGAAATAAACCATATTTGATTTCTGACCCAATCTACATCTGAGAGCATTTTAAAGTTTGTATACAATCATAAAAAAAAAATATCAAATAGTCATGAAATAATAAATGCCACATTTTACATTCATGAGTTTGGATTTAAAAAATCAATTAAGACTTTATTAACATTTACATGTGGATTTAAGAAATAATGTTTATTATAATTTTAAGAAAGTCTCTTACATGATTCTAAGTAATTTCTAAATACAGAAAAAAGAAAATATTGATAACACAGTTGCGGAGTTTGAATTTAGGTAAGAAATCACCAACTCTGATAGCTGCTGATAGTCCTCATGGCCCTATTTAGTTGTATATCAACCTGTAGGTTAAGGTAACCCGCTCAGACCATAAATGGTTTTAGACCCCCCCCCTGCCCGCCCAAATTGTCAGTGGGGTTTTCCCACCTACTACCCTCCCAAAAAGTAGGGGGGTATTGTGCCGTACACAGAGCTTTTTTTTTTTTCGGATGGCTGCCTTCCCTATTGTTTTTTTTTGTTGTGTTCTGTGTTTCATTTCGTTGTTCCATGTTTCCCCGTTTATGTTCGTCTGTCCATCGTCTTCATTTTGCTTTGGCCCCTAGTACCTACATCTATGTCTGGTAAGGAAATCTTTTTGGCTTTTGGCTCCAGGTTGGGGAGATGGATATCACCTGCATTGCCTTCTTTTTAATGCCTTGGGTCGCAGGTTTAAAACCCACAAGCTGACCGACCCCTAGGCCCTTTTTTCGGGCCAGAGGACTGCCACCTCATTCCCCCTTCCCCTGCGTTTTCCCATTTCCCCAGGGAGAAGACTCCAATGTGTGATTTCTACCCATGTTTTCTTTCCTCCCGGGGGGAAGAATTAAGAAAAAAAATAATTTGGGTTTTTTTGAGTGATGTAACATTGGGGGGGGGTTTTTTAAGTTTTGGGGGACATTGGGACATTATAGTGGGGGGGGGGGGGGGGGAAAAAAAATTTTTTTTTTTTTTTTAAAGGGGTTTGTTTTTAAAAAATTTTTTTAAAATTTTTTTTTTTTTTTTTTTTTTTTTATATTTTTTGGTTCTTGGGGCTTCTAATGATTTAATTTTAAATTTGGAGCCATCCTGCGGTTTTTTGAATATTACCTTGAACCAATTGTTTTGTTTTATTTTTTTTTTTTTTTTTTTTTGATTTTTGAAATTGGCCTTTAATTTGTTTTTTTTTTTTTTTTTTTTTTTTTGGGGTTCCCCAGGCCCCAGATATTAAAACGCCCCTTTAATATTGTCTGTAGCTTTTAGTTAATTAAATTTTTTTATCTTTATTTATTTTTAAAATTTTGGTTTTTTTGTTTCTTCTTCTTTTTTTTCTTGTTTTTTCCCTTGTTGTTTTTTTTTTTTTTTTGTTTCCCCTTTTTAATTAAAATATATATAAAAATATTATATATTTATTAAAAGCACATATTTTTTTAATTATTAAATTGTTATAACCTTTTGGTATGGTATTTTTTTTTTTCTTCGAAAAGTCATAAAATTTTTTGGCTAGGCTACAAATTTTTTCTTTTGACCCAAAAAAGGGAACAGGCTATTTTTATATTTTTTGAATGTTTGACCTGTTTACTATTAAAAAATTTAATTTTTTTTTTAATAAACAACTTTTTTCTGTAAATGTTTTTTTTTTTTTTATCCTTCTGAGCCAGGTCCCAATGCACCCCCCTTCGATAATAAGTAATGTTGTACGAGGTTGGGGGTTTCAGTATTAACCCACCCAAAATACATTTTTTTTAAATACACTGTATAATATCAAAAATGTACAGTGGGATTTTGCTGTGAAATATTTGAATGTTAAAGCCACAAGGAGTACAATTTTTTAGATTGGAGTAACTTCGGCAAAAAACAGTAAAAAACGAGGGGTTTGTCCCAATGAGATCCCTGCCCACAAAGTATATCTCAAATATAATTTATTTATTCGACCAAAAATTATGATCCCAAAAAAAATTTTAAAAAATAAATTTTGGAACACTATACATAACTACAAATATAAAAAAGACAAAGTTTATTGAATGATTTTAATTGAGCTATTTTATTGTGTATCAAAACCAAAATTTAAACCCGTCATGAATTCCCCGGGAAACCCTTTTAAAAAAAATGATTATCATTTTTTTGGTTTCACTTTTGAATCAATGGATGACTTGTTTTTGTCGTTTTTTTAAACATTTTGCACTGAAAAGATGATTTCTGAAAAAATATTTTTATTTTATTTTAAAAAACATTTTTTAATGGCAAACATCCAAAATTTAAAAATCAAATAATAAGGTGATGGGAAAATAAAACATTATATTACAAATAATAAAATGGCTGGTAGCCTAAATATTTCAGACTGTCCCAAGAAGGAACATTGATAATTTTTTTCTTTTTTTCTGAAACATTGTTATGAACAAAAGGGCCCAAACCCCTCAAGCACATTTTTTTGTGGGCCCCCCCAGGATTTAATCCCTGACCCTCCCCCCGCTATAAGCAGAACTGCTAACCCTAGGGTATCAAGGGCCTTTGTATTTTCATTTTTACACAGAACTTTGGACAATTTTTTTTTGGGGGGGAAAAAAAAGATTATTTTTGGTTTTCGCAGCGCCAGATAGGCAAAGCATAAACAAAAGGAGGAAAATGAGTTTCCCTAATAGCCAAACAGTACAAAGAACATTAAAGTTTTAACTAAAAATTTGCAAATATTTCAAAAGATATTTACTAATACATACATTAAGAATGAACTTTAGCCTACCATCCAAAAACAGACCTGGAACTTTATTTTTTCTCTTTTAAAAAAGGTGATGAAATTTACAGGCTCATTCCTATTAACACGGTTTTTCATGAAAAAACACATAACAAAAACAGATGGTTTCAAAAAAAATAAACATTATTGCATATTGTCTTATGGTATAAAAATCAAAGATAGGTGCAACAAAAACAAAATTTAACCCTAGTAGTGGAAATCGTCTATTTAAATTTGTGAAAAATTTTTCCCTTTTTCTTTGGGGCAACATTATTTTTAAAAAACGAATTACATGCCTACTTTTTCTTATAAAAAGTTCTAAAATCATTTTTGTCAAAAGATTCAAAAAAATTTAAATTTTAAAAAATTTTTAAAATTGAAAATTTTCCATACTTTCATGTTTTAAAAGGTTTTAGGCGGCAGTTTTGTAGTTGTGGGTTTTTTAAGTCAAAAAATATTTTCAAAACCATTTTTTTGTAAGGGAGGGCTCCACTTCACTTGTTCAAAAGCTTTTTAAATAAAGTATTATTTCTTAGATAAGGTATAATTTTTTTTCTTTTTTTGATCTCAAAAACATTTTTATATTTTTGGAAATTTATGGGGGGGAAAAATATAATTAAAACGGGGGGTTGGCAAAAATTTTTTTCTTTTTAAAAAACCCCGGGCCCCCCAAGTTTCGAGAGTTTTTATTAGGTGCCTTTTGAAGCTTTTGTCCTTTTTATTTGGCAAACGGTTATCAGGGTTTTTTGGGGCTCCATCTTTTGGGGCCCCTTTAATTTTTTTATATAAAAAATGACCTAAAAGTTGTTTTATCTTTTTGTTATTTGCTCGGAAGCAATTTTTAAATGGGAAAAATTTGTAATTATTGGAGGAACAAATTTTGTAACTTAAAAAAATTTAATTTTTTAAAATGGGTTATAAAAAAACCTGATAAAAAAATTTTTGCTACTGATTTTTTATAAAAAGGGGTATGATTATTTTTTGGGTGTATATTAGGTATTTTCTCAAATCTGGGTTTTCCTTTTACCAAAAAATTTGAATTTTTTTACCCCAATAAAAATTACTCGGGGTTTTTTCTAATTTTTGGCCACATCTCCATTTAAAAAACAGTGAGTTTTTACTACATATATCTTAATTTGGACGTGATCATAAAAATCCTGGGGGGGCGAAAATATTAAAACTAAACTCCCTTTTGTTTTACAAAAAGGGCCCCTTGCGATTGTTTTGGAATTTCGTAAAAGAGACCCCCCCGGGTTGCAAAAATTTTTTTGAAATTGAACGTTTTAATTTTCTGCATTTTTTTTTTATACCTTACTTTTTTTTAAATGAAATAATTTTTTTCTCCCTTTTTCCCCAGTAAAATTACCCCAAAATAAACATAAACTAACATTCCACCCTACCCTTTTTTTTTTGCCACCCTCTAACGGTTGTAAATTTACAATGCCCTTCCGAATTTTAAAAAGAAACGGACTTATTACTTTTTAAAAAAAATTAAGCTTTTTTGTTATAAGGGGTTTTTATTGTTTTTAAAAAAAAATTAAATTGAATAAAAATTTTTTAATTTAAATTTAATTTTAATCCCCCCTTTTATGACCCCGCCATTTTCATATTGTATTTTTTTTGGGAAAAAAATTTTGATTTTATTTGATTTTTTTAAACCTAAAAAATTTTAATTTTATAATGATTTAGGAATTGTAATTGAATTTAAAATCGATTTATACTACGTGTCTTGGCAATAGTTTGTTTCTTTTCATTTTTACCTTTGGCGCCATTCCACCTTTTAAAAACCTTTGGTATTGCTTTTTTTGTTTCATATATTTTAATAAATTTTTATTTTTTAAACCAATAAATTTTTTTTAATGGTATCTTTTTTCCTACAAAAAGATAAATTTGTACCAAAAAACCCTTTTCCCCCAAAATTTTTTTTAGGAAAAAAAAATAAATTTTAAAAATTTTTTTTTTTTTTTTTTTTTTAAAAAAATTTTTAAAACAATTTATTTATTTTTTTTTCTATTCTATTACTATTTTTAAAATATATATTTTAAAAACTAACACTAGGGAAAAATGCAAAAAAAAGTTTGGTTTAAAATATACTTTTAAAACTTTTAAAAAAAAATTAAAAACCGGAGAAAAAAATCAAAAGGTCCCCCTACAAACCAGTTAATAAAATTTTAACCTGGAGGTTAAAAAAAATTTTTTTTTTAATTTTCCCCACAAAATTTTATTTAGAAAAATTTTACCTTTTATAGTTCTTAACTTACAAAGTTTTGCCCAACCTAGTCCCGGGATCAGGTTTGTCATTTCCGGGAAACCTTTTTTGGGGGGTTTTCGGGGGTTTTTTGTATATTGAAAAATGTAAATGAAGCCAAAAATTTAAAAAAAAGTAACTTTTTTTCTCTATAATTAATAACTTTAAAAGTAAATAAGAAAAACTTTTTTCTTTTTGGTATTTTATTAAAAAACAAATTTTTTAACTTTAAATAATTATAAATATTTTTAAAATTTTTAAAATTCTTAATCAAAAAAATTTTTTTTTAGGATTAAAAAAAAAATTTTTTAAAACCCCAAACATTAAAACAAACAATTTATAATAAATTAGGTATTTGAATATTTGGGGTTTTTTTTTTATCCAAGTATATGCAAAGGCGTCAAAATTTTTCAAATAAAAAAAAAACAAAAAAATAAAAATTTTTTAGAAAAATGTATAGCAAAGAAAAAAAAAATATAAAACATTCATTGGGATTTTTCTTTAACATTTTAAGAAAACATTTTCAATAAGGAAAAAAATATTTATTGTTTTATGTACTTTCCCACAATTATTCAATAATAAAAACTAGCCCCAAAAAGAGCGTGACCTCAATTCGAAAATCCCCTTTGTAAAGGGTGGGGAAAAATTTTTATAACTTTTTCTTTGGGTAAGGGTTTGCAATTTAAAAAGTTTTTAAGAATTACTCTTCCCGTGATTGGGTGGAACGGTCCGCAAAGGCAAATCTTTTTAAGATTTTCAAAAAATTTCCCGGATTTAAATTTGGTAAACCTGCGGCAGAAGATTTGAATTTGGAAATTTTTTGTACTCTTTTATTTTTGTTGGCATTTGTTTATTATTGGGAAAACATTAAATTATAAATTAAAAGATAATTAAATTTGATTGAACAAAGTATTAAATTTTTTCCAAAAATAATTGTTAACATTACCCTAAAAAAAAATTCAAAAAATCGAGGGCATTAAGGAGCAAAAAGATCCCCGATAAGTGTATTTTAAATTTATAAAACATGACGATGTTTTTTTAAAAATTAGGGGGAATCCCGGATTAGGGTTTAAACCGAAATTTAAATTAGTTTTTTAAAAAAAGCCCCCCTTTAAATTAAAAAGTTAAAAAACGTTTTAATTAATTTCATAGGTCTAAATTTTAACCCACCAAAGCTTTAAATTTAATGGAAAGTGATTTGCCAAACCCCTAAATTAAATTTTGTTTTATCTTCGGGGGGATCATTTTGTTAAAAGTTAAATCGGATGGTTGACGATATATTTGAAAAATTTACTAAAGAAAAGTGGAGGTGACATTTGATTTCTAAACCCGGTTTTTATATTAAGATAGGCTTCAGACTAAGGGCATTTTTTTCTTAATTTTATTGTTAAGTGAGGGCTTTAAAATTTTTTTTGATTATTTTGGGGAAAAGGTTTCACTTTATATTTTCAATTGTAAAATTTTGCTTCAAAACAAACCAACCTTCATCCCTTGACAAAAAGCATTTCTGAAATTTTTCATAAGTTTTTTTTTTTATTTTTTTATATTTATCATGATTAAATTTTTTTAAAATAAAAAAAAAAAAGCTTTTATCTATATTACAACCCAAACTAATGTTAAACCGAAAAAAAACTAAATATACTTAAAAAAGTTTGATTTGTTTTTCGTAATTAAGATTTTTTTATTTTAATTATTTCCCTTTTAAAATTTTAAAAAAAATAAGACTTAAAGGTTGCAAATTTTCATTAAAAAAAAATCAAAAAAACCCTAAAACAAGAATTTTATTAAAAAAACAATGGGGCCCAGTGTTTTCCTTACTCGGATATGATGAATAAAGTGCTATAAAAAAAATAAAAAATTAGGGAAAAAAATTTGACCTCAAAATCACCGGCTGGGAAAGAAGAATGTTAGTGAACATTCGGGTGAATATTCGTCCTGAACATCCGGCCGTATTCGCAAATAGTGTAGTACCTGCTTAAAGCCTGTCCCAGACTAATCGCGAGCATGCCCGATGTTCGTGGAGATGACGAATGTTCGGTGAAGTATGGGAGCCTCACGAATACTGGAGTTCGTGGACATTCGGCCACGTTCACTCTGAGTCTGAAGGCGGTTTTTGGGCCACATCAAAGGAGATGAATATTCACCGAATGTTGACTCGACGAATGTTTGGGAAGCTTCCATACTATTCGCGAACATTCAGTGGCTTGGGTATCAAGCAAGCTGTGTCTGATAATATTTTCAATTAAGTATTGAATATTAATTTGATTGCTTATTGATTTAGTGCAACTGTATTAATTAAGTAAATTTAACTTTAATCTAATACATAACAATTAATTGCTGATCCTAAGTCACAATAATGTATTACATTTTGATCTAAACTAATGAAGGGCGAAATAATACACTGCAACATAGTGTAATAAAAGGCGATTATTATAAATCTATGAAAACTATGGTCATGAATTTGTATTTTACGGCCTGTAATTTTCAAGAACACTTTAATATCATCATAATTGTACTAATCAGAATACCTGTGACTATCAAGTTATTCAAAAGGTTTAAGACATTAAATAAGGCATATTTGGCATTTTACTGGATAGTAAATAATTAACTTAAAATCCCATATAAATAATTACATTGATTATTTGGCCTCTTGCTTGTCTAATTCACTTCTGACTTCAATGCATGACTGACGGGTTCGAATCCCGGGAGTATGAATATGGATGGCAACGCTGTATCGATATATTGGAAATATCGATTAAAATATGTTGTTATATCGATATATTAGTATCGATTTTCTTTCGATAATATCTGCCATAGCGATATTCTGACCAGATATATCATATAACTTAATATTGACGTTATTTTCTCTCATCAAAATCTTCACAATCCGAAAAAAATACAATTAATAGCCTCTAATGCGTAAATTTGTATGACGTTATTCTTTCATAATTAACATAATAATTAGAGGTATAATTATTCTTATTTTGAAGTTTTTTCATTCAATTCCACAGAACAACGTGTTTCGAGGATATAAATACATTTCATTTTTACATTCAGTAGGCTATTCTAAATAGTGACATCAACAATGAGTATATTTTTGGCAATGACATAAGAGTTAGAGCATAATTAATTTTAAAAAGATAAATCATTTATAATTCAATACCCGATATATCGACATGATCGGCTTAGTGACAGGAGATCATTTGTTATTTATTTAATTTTATATCTATTATTCGATATTTATTTAATTTTTCGTTAAAGATCACATGGAATTTTGTTCATTGCACGCTTTAAAGCCAACTTTTTAATACCATTCAAATTTAATACAAGTCAGTGTCACTTCTGTTGTGTTAATGATTTATAATCTTAATAGACATTAGGTAAAATCGTTTTATATACATAAAACGTCCATCCAGCACCTCCTATTTCTACTGCATTAGTATATAAGTGAAATGGCACAATTTCAGCTTCAAAAACGCAGGCATCGTCATTGGAGTCGTCCATCTTTTTACTGAACTTTTGTCCAGAAGTTTAGCAAATGTTCATATGAAAATTCGTCCGAATGTTTGCAAATAGTGTGGGAGCACCACGGACTTTAAACAATCGACCTCAAAAACCACCGACCCGAGAAGAAGAATGTTTAGTGAACATTCGGACGATATTCGCCGTATTCGCGAATAGTGGGCCTGCGTAAGGGTCACAATAAGGGTACGGCCACACATGTCACTTGACGTATTTGTAGTTGCGATAGGAACACCACGACTAGAAATTTCTTAATTTTACATGTTATTAAATGGGACCCGGACACACTTGTCGTTTTGCTTCGGCGACAACGACTCGAACGTCGCATGTAGCGTATTTCGAGCGCGACGTCAAAAACGTTGCCCATGTTACATTATGGACCCGACCACACTCAGCGTTCTTGTCACAGCGTATGCGCTCCCCACCACAACCCTCAGCTACACTTCCAGGCTACTTAGCAAGTTGCATTTCAATAAAGTGGCTCTACATGTCGTTGCAGTACCTAAGTTATGTGATTTTGTTTTGCCTAATCAAAAGTGTTTATCATGTTTCATACAGAGCAGTGTATTAATGAGGTTAGCCTTCATGCTCCACTGTGGGATTGTACCTTAAAAGATTACAGTAATAGAGACGTAAAAAGTAAAATTTTGAAAGATGGTGAGTATTATTTTAGGTAATAAGTGTTGACTACTTTATGATCTATTAAAATTACGAATATGTAAACAGTAATGTACAAATGTGTACCATTTGCAATCCACCCTCGCAAAATAAACTGGTTTACCAAGGGTGTATGCGAGGGCACTAGACCCAAGACGACAAAAATAACAAAAATAAGTTTAGGCCATAATATGGTTTATTAAAAAAAGTTTTAAAAGAAAAAACAAAGTACAAAAACAAAATTAAATAGCAAAAATAATATAACAATTGTACAGACCAAAATAGGCTGTTTCCCTTTGGTAAAATTAGTATTAAATTATTTAGGCCTAACCAAACCAAAATATAAACAATGGAAATATACTACAACCAAAAATAAATTAAATTACAAATAGTAAATAAGCATGAATACATATAGACTTAATAAACATCTAAATCAACTGCAGAACATTCTAACAAACAAGAAAACAAAAAGGAACCAAACACTAAGCAAATAAATAAAGAGATAACAATGAAATAACAAAACTACGAATGAAATTGGAGGCAGCTGACACTAAGGGGCCTCGGGACTAAAATACGAAGGTTAGCCAATTCGGAAAATTACAAAATAATACAAAAAAGTTAAATTTAATAATTCCACCGATTCCCACTGGAGAGACAGGGTGGCTCGTAATGGGAAGATAATTTTCACTCTCTTTATCTATGACCTAATATGTTGACAAATGTATTGCTACTTTTAGTAAATGCACTTTAGAAACTATTACGATTACCTTGGTAAAATAATGTTTTCTTGAAAATAAGAACTTATTTTACAGTTGAGCATTATAATAATCACAATTTTAATAGTGAAATAATCTCTATATAAAGTCATTGCTAAACACATTTCGGCTGATATGGTCCAGCTATATTTAATATGCTGTTTACAAATGTAATCATTACAATAGCCAGTAATCATCGAATGATGACATCCTCATCCGAAAATAAGAAAATCACTTGTCATCATTATTTCTTAAACATTTTTCAAAATGTTTAAACTGGCCGTCTGTCAACCATTCATTAATTGAGTTCATCGGATTAATACCAAATCTCCTTTTACTTTTCTTCAAATAGGAACTAACCGCAAGGACTAGTTACTGAAAGAAGACATAATTTTAAATGGGCTTTAAAATTATGTCTTCACCAAGTGTGGCCAGGTCCGGCGTATCTGAAGCGACGCTTTTACAGCCGGCGTATCTGAAGCGATAATTTTACAGCCGGCGTTTATGTCACAACTACAAATACGCTAATTGTGACCCTAGCCTAAGTCAAAGTAGAAAAATCTCTATTGTAACAGGCAATTCTCTATATTATATTGTGAAGAACATGATCAAGAATTAATACAATTTGCTAATTTTCAAAGTATAAAAAATAATAACCTATGAAAAATCTTCTACGAAATCCCGGATGCTGTAGTGGTACCATTGACCTTCTGGTCGGCCTGTAATACAAGGTCTATTATGGTGGTAACAAGTTATTAAGAGAAGAGGTTACACACCGAACCCCCAACAGTATATTGACATTGTCTTGACATAT